>CM039721.1:5791863-5854225 GCA_022539455.1 Dendrobium nobile | reverse complement strand
GGGGGGTGTCAATTTTTAACACGATCCGAATCCGACCCAGAAAAATTTGGGTTAGGGTCAACCCGAAACAGGTCGGGTTCAGGTTCAACAAATCAACCCGTTTTAAAAATCGGGTCTGGTTCGAGTTGACCCATCATCCCGAAATTGACACGAAAACTCTTATTTGACCCGAAAACCCAAGATTGACCCGATTTTGACCCAAAAATTCAAAGATTGACCCGATTTTGACCCGAAAACTTACAATTTTAGGTCAAATTACGGGCCATTCGTGTCGGGTCGGGTTGACCCGAACCCGAATTGGGTCGGGTTCGGGTCCGGAAACCTGACCCGCTTTTAAAAACGGATCGGTTCGGGTTGACCCGAATAGTGCTGGGTCAGTTGCGGGTTCGATCCAAACCCGACCCGTTGACCCAAATTGACACCCCTAAGTAGGAGAAACTTTTACCATTTTTATTTGACTAGATTTTGGTAGAGAAATTTAGCCTAACGTATTTGCATTTCTCCGAGACCTTACCGTGTCTTTCTGCTTTCAACAGTCAAAAAATAGACAAATTCGTTCAAATTCTGCCCTCCCTTCTTCACCAAGAAAACACGAACAACGTAAATATTATTACAACTAATCAAATTTTATGAAGCCAAGTTTGTATTATCTCGAAGGAAAGAAGACCGTTACCATTGAATTTGAATATTCAGTCATTCCCCTCTCCTGTTGATGAAGAACTGGTCCACCTTAATATATCTCAGCCATAATAATCAGAAGATTAGAGAAACACATTTCAACCAAATTCATAAATAAAATAATTTTCTAGACCATTAGTTACTCTTAGGCTTCGTTTGAGACAGCTTTTTTATTACTTTTTAAGGCTTCGTTTGGGACGACTTTTTTAATGCTTTCTAAAACGGAGTTTTAATACAAAAATAAAAAAATTTATACTAAAACTCCGTTTTAGAAAGCAATAAAAAAGCCGTCCCAAACGAAGCCTAAAGCAGCTTTAAAGTATAAAATTTTTACTAAGGATAAATTTTGTAGTAGAAAAACTACTTAAAAAGCAATAAAAAAATCTTCCCTAATAAAACTTTATTCATTTTTATGGCTGATGTTGTTCAGCAGATTTTTTTATTGTTATCTTGTAGTAGAAATTAGAGGCCTATGGTTAAGATAGATAAAAGAAGAAATTATTAATTTTATTCGTATTTTCTCTCTCTAAATTTCTTTGAAGGATTGCTCACTTAGAGGAGTGCAAGTGTTTGTATAAATTCAAGAAGTTATATTATATTATTTATTATTTTTATATATATATATATATTATATTATATATATATATATAATATATTATATATATTATATATTATATATATATATATGCTTGGTATGATCTTTTACTACTATAGATGCTGAGCAAGTTTTTATATATGTAAGTAAACTTCCAAATACTAACTCTTAGGAGTTTTGGTTTGAAATAAAATAGGTGTAAAATTTTTCAAATGCAGGAGTTTTGATGTTTGATATTAAATAAACCAAATGGAGTGTAAAATTTTAGTACATTTAAAATTCATTTTCTCTAGTTCATTTTTTATTTATTTGAAATTTCTGAAATTTGGTTGATTGCCATATATACTGGAACTTCATTGCCTGTTGTTGCTAGCCACTCATCGCCGCCCACCACCATCGCCACACACCACCACCACCACCACCGCTCGCCACCACCATCACCGCCCGCCACCACACCGCTACTTGCCCCCATCACTGTCGTTGCATGCCACCATGGAGCACTATTATTGACCATAGCCATCGCCGGCTGCCACCATTGACAATGATTATAATTTATATGATTCATTTTACTTCAAACCAATTAAAAAAGTTAACTCTTCACATTTATTTTACACTCATCCAACAAACTCTAAAATATTTCAAATACATTGTATTACTTTTATAGTAAATTCCTTTTTCAGTCAACCAAATAATCCCTTATTATATAAATCTTATGTTCATCATCATTTATGCTCAAAATTTTGTTTGTTTCTTTGGTGTTTGGAAATATAATTAAGTGGTGTAGTTAAGTTAATTTGCTTATGATGATCTATAGGCTTTGTTTGGGACGACTCTCTTATTGTTTCTTGAAGCTTCTTTCTAGTACAAAATTTTTAATTTTTTATTAAAAAGCTGTTTTAAGAAACAGTGAGAAAGCCGTCCCAAACAAAACCACAATTAGAATATTTGCTCACTTTTTTAATCATTTTGATTATATCTACAATCACTTGTTAAATTAATTGATTGCAAGTGTGTATGTGCTTATATGTATGAGTAATATATCATTTTAATTATGGTTGAACTTATGCACTCATTTGTATTTATTTATAACATAGTGTGTATCATATTTCTCACAATTGTACATTGTACACATTTATTGTGTTATAGATTTGAGTACTAAATTAACTAACTTCTATTATGTATTTTATCATGGGGTCTTTCAATTGGTAGAATTTTAAGAGAAGAACAAAGCTCTTTTGCCTATCTAATTCACAACAACCCTCTCTTAGTGGAACTTTTATTTGGTCCGATGACAGGACGTAGAGTTATGTTCGGCGAGCGCTGAGAATGCGCCATGTAGCAGGCACAAAATCACGGACCCGACCCGGTGAATAGTGGGTATGTCGCATGTGCATTTTTTAAATCCATGACAACCCGGTATTGCTAGGTATTGCTCGGTATTGCTAGGTATTTGTCGATTTTGCTTGGCAATAACGAGAAATACCATTATGTGAAGACAAATATCAAGCAATACCGAGCAATACCGAGTAATACCAAGCAATACCGAGCAATACAGAGTTTTTCTAGAAAAGCTCAGTATTGGTCTTCACAGAGCAGTATTTCTCGTTATTGCCAAGCAATACCGAGTAATACCTAGCAATATACGAACATAGCATTCCCGGGTTCCGGTCCGGGTCAAATCGTCGGACCACGCGTTAAAAAATAAGAGCACGTGGCGCAAACTCAGTGGTGACCGAACGTAGAACTACATCCGGTCACCGGACCTAATAATTGTTCCTCTTAGTGAGCCTTACCTCACAAATAGTATTAGTTTAGTGTGACTTTAACAATCACAGCACAATTATTATTATTATTATTATTATGTAACATTTAATGTTAATTAGTATTATGGTAGGATATGAAAATGGGCATAAAAATGGTAAATAATGAATGAACTTAGATGATTTAATTTGCTTTAATTAACTTCCTTTTTTTATTGTTAACAAAATTTCCCTCATATGTAGCTTTATATAAAGCCTTGCATGTAGCTTGTTGTTTTGCCTTTTTCTTTAGTTTTTGTTTTCCCACTTTATTAGCAGGTGAGACTAAAAGGGAGAATGTGTGAATCGAATGAATACATGCGAGATCAAGTGAAAGAGAGATGGGTGGAATAGGCGAGTTCAAGTGCTCGATGACTTTGGGTTTCTCTTTGCTAAAATCAGGAGCAGGAATAACAAGAAATGTATTAAGGAGATTACTACTTCTGAAGGCCATTTTTCTAATGGTTCATAACATATGTGAACGCTTGAACGACTAGCCTTAATCGAAAGTTCTCTCTTGTTATCAGGAGGGGTAATTAACTATAGGGGCTTGCCCCTATAGGAAACCATAACTCAGATCAAAAAGTCCTCACCAAATAAGGGCGAAATCTCTGGGTAGTGTCTTATCTAAAACACAATTTGCCTTCTGAAAATTCCCCCAGGATCACACACAAAAAATGGAAATTTCGGAGCCCACAGGGAGTTGAGACTTTCATTCAAGTCGCATATCAACTATATTTATTTAAGTCTGATGGAATATTTAGATGTTCATGCTCAAAGCAAAAATAATTAAGCTTGATATGTTAAGGTTGATTTATATCGTAGGAAATTTATTCTAGAATATTAGTTCTAGACCTCACATGATGAGTAAGAGCCACATAGAGATACTCTTGCCGACCCATCCATGCTTCTAGAAAATCGATGAACATCATCAAATAAATAGATTGTATAAAGAATTTATTTTTGATAGAGTAGGTTCAAACTTAAGAGAAAACATGGAAGAACCACCAAAATCAGAAAAAAATAATAATAAATTATTAATGCTTCTCAAAAACTAATTTAAGATAGTTGCATAGCTCATTTATAATTATCAGGTGTTGTTATGATATTCAATATCAAAACTAAATATAATATTACAAGGGAGTGCTTTAATGACTTTATTTATCTTCTTAAGGAAATAAATCCAACAAATAATTTAATCCTCATAGATTTATATCAAACAAAGAAATTAATATCAAAGCTGGGTATCACTACTATAAAAATTGATTGTATATAAATGATTGTATGTTATACTACAAGGATGATGTGACAAAAGTTTGTTGTCATACCTATAATGCACCTCAGTTTAAACCCAATTCGGAAAAACAACGTCGTAAAAACAAAAAGATATTTTATATTCTTGATTATTTTATTTACCAATTATTCTAAGATTTCAGCGCCTTTATGCATCAATAAGTTCAATAAATTATATAAGATGACATAAGAAAAAATTAGCATATGGCGGTGTTCTTTCTTGTCCATCAGATGCTGAAGAATAAATGTATTTTGATCGGATACATACTTCATTTACTATTGAGCTACGTAACGTAAGATTGAGTTTACATGCTGATGATTTAACTCCATACAATTAGCCAGCTTCATCATATTCTTGTTGGTCAGTCATACTAGTACCATACAAACTTCCATTAGAGATATGTATAACTACCCTATACATATTCTTAACACTTATAATATCAAGACCACATAATCAAAAAATAAAAATTGATATTTTTTTTACAATCATTAATTGATGACCTCAAATTCTTATGGGAAGCAGGTGTCCTCACGATGACATCTCAACCAAATAGAATTTTCTCCTTAAAGTTGCATTACTTCAGACCATTGATAATTTTCTAGCTTACTATATATCAGTGCACAACACCATAGCGCCATTACAGTGCCGCAGTGCTACCAGTTGAATCTACAAGTATTGTAAAATAGAGACACAAACGCCGCAGCGCTCCAAAGCACAACGCCCAAGTTCTCTAGTTCAAACATATATTCAAAAATTCATAATTTTCATTTACCAAATGCTTTTCGTATCTTCGGGTTATTATGACATCATCATCCATTCAAGCAAATATTATTTTGTATTGCTAATATGATCATCATTGACTTTCTTGATGACATTGATTAATGAAAATTATTCTTTTATGATAGTAGCCTTCATCCGAAAACGATACTTTTTAAATTTTTCATATGTGAACACTCTTTCACTCCGTAGTATTTTTAGGTCATCAATAAATGACCTTAGAAAACATCTAAAATTTTTGTAGGACTTCATATCGAATGATTGATGTGAAGAAAATTCAAATACTTCATGCATGTATCCACTCGTTTTCCTTCAAATATAAAGCGGTCTCAACAAGATCACCTAACATGTGAAAAATAAAAAACCAGTTAGATGCTTGCATAGCACTACTTAGCTCACAAAAATGGAAGAAGACACTTGAAGAGGATAAATATGGATAGCCTTTGGCCCAAGATACTTATTCACATGGGGGAAAAATACAAAATAAACGAAAAGGAGGATAAGTCTATAATTGATCAAATAATTGGGAAGTAAAGAAAATAGTTTTGAAGTCTTTCAAGAAAAGGAGGAAAAGAGGAAAGATGTACTAAAAAATTAAGATTTGCATCAGTTCAACTTTATAGACTTTATCCATAGGGCATTGAAGAGGAAATATCCAATATATAAGAAAGATAAATATAATATAGGGATAAACATTATTGCTAAACAAAATCGGATGAGTTAGGGATACATAAAATGATAAAAGGAAGGAGAAGGTGTCCTTTAAATGGGTCCAATCTCAACATTTTTAATCTTATCCTTAACATAATTCTAGAGGGTGAGCTTTTTCATTGAAAACATGCTTATGATTGGTTATTGCAAGGAGTCATTATAGTCACTGAAGAGTGAAATGTAGTTCTTTTTTTTCCTTTAACTATAGAACACATGGACATTCCTTGTTTATATCATATGGGGCAAGCTTGAGATGTTTAGTAGTAGGTGGTGACATGCAAAAGGTTTAACATTGATAGTCTTGCCACCTATCCATAATGCAAAAGGGACTCGATAAGCACTGATTCTAAAAGTTGGCAAATAAAGGTAGGAGTTTGGTAAGGAGTCGACAAGTAATTATATAAGATATGTCAGCTATAGGCTTGAAAGCTAGGATTTGGTTAGGAGTTGAAAAGTAATGATATATGAGGTATTACTATAGAGCCGCTAAATAGATGGTTGATGGATCCAAAAGAAATATTGGAACTAAGCAGTTTTATGTGTTTAGACAACATCAAAGAAAACATTAGTTATGTACTATCAGGTAAAATAACCTACCGATAAAGTAGAATGCCGAAAGAGCTAATTGGGCTTAGAGAGCCTTGGAAGTTGATCTTGTGTTGAAAGAGGTAATTGGGCTTAGAGAACCTTGAGTGATTAGGCTCGACTAATCTAGTGGTTAATTTGAATTGTAAATATTGAGTGATTTAATCAAAGAAGAAAAAAAAAAGGGAGATGACAGGCAATGATTCTAAAAGTGGTAGCTAAAAGCTAGAATTTTACTTAGAAGTTAGGATTCTGGTCAAAATTCAATAAGTAATGATATAGAAGATAACAACAATAGAGTCACAAGGTATAGGATTAATAAATATGAGAGAAAGGTTGAACCTAGGATGTTTGCCATATTTTACTGGCAAATATCATTCATGAAATTGTAAAGAATATGATAGACAAATTTGAGTAGAATGACAAATCGGGTAACTAGACTAGAGAACCTTGGGACTTGGTCATGGGTTGAGTTCTCAATTTGATCAGTTTGGCGAGTTAACCCTAAAAGTAACTATCAAAGTAGCACATATCAAACTTATATTGAGAGCAAAAAATTAGGAGTTATAGTCCATGGTTTTGAATTGCTCTCAAGAAAAATATTACTTCAACATACAAAATATTAAACAATTATCATTATTTCTTGTCAATCTCAAAATTGATCTCTAAACTTGCTCAAAATTGTTCCTATCAATTTAGAGTGCAATATGTCATATTTATTGGCTTCATGATATTGAGAGCTTTGGAATGGTAAATCATACTCATTAATCAAATACTTCAACAATAATGACCATTAGAACACTAACATGGCACCACCACTATTGACCATTGGTTGATTGCATGCCATTACAACATCACAATCAAATTGATTAGGTTGATAAGGGGAGGATGTGTTTAACTAAGTCCATTGTTAATAAGAATATAAAATATTCCAATATATTACTAGATAATAATACTTCACTAAAAGAGATATAAATATTTCACAACTTCAATTGTTTTATATATAATGAATTCCTATATCATAGATAGTTCTAGAGTGATAATTTTTCCTTGAAGCCTCAAGTTGATTGACCTGGTGATCCCAACTCCAATTTATTCACAAATTTCAATTGACTAGTCATCCCCCTCTTGAAGGAGAAGGTCTATTCATGTCTGCTCACTATTTTTGCTAGAGCTATCACCTTTTGGATTTCTCACTCCACCACAATATGAGTGTTTTCTATAATGTTAACCTTTATATTGTATTGATGCCTTCTCCAATGTAGAAGGGTGGGCATCTAAAACATTAGACTACAACAAGTAAAATTTTTATCTTTAATAAGATCTATGATTATTCTCTTTAATGAGTTTTTCATGCATGAAAAATAATGTATTCCTTATTGTCTTCATTCATCTAATTGTGTGTATATCACCATTTGAAGCAAAGAGATTAAATCATCACACTTGCTAACGACATAACTTCTAGTATGTGATAGACCTAATGTTCGCCCAGGAAACTCATAAGAACAATAAATGAGCTCTAATTATAGTTCAAGATTAGCTTAAAATTCTTTGTTGTGATCTCGAATTGAGTCAAGCATTATTATATCTTGGTTTTGTTTTATCTTAATTCCAACAAAATTTGATTCATAAATGTTAGTTTATTCGAGATAAAACTCTACTCCAATGTATAACCATGTATTAATCTATATAAAGATGTAGCTCATCTTGATATGTCGGTTGAGAGTTTTGTTTATCAATCAAGAGGTATTGAATTCAACGTATGTGATGTGTGTGAGTTTGTCTTAATTGGCTCAAAAGTTCCAAACACACACACATGTATATATAGATGCATATACAACAACAATATTAGAGGTGTCAAAATCGGTTTGTGGGTTGGGTTCGGGTCAAATCCGGAACTAATTCGACGCTTTTTGACATGATCTGAACTCGACCCGATTTTGCAAACGAGTCATAAAATTCAACCCAGGCCCGACCCGTCGGGTTTCCGGGTTGACCCGACCCGATACTTGACACTATTTTTATTTCACTACATGGGGTATGCTACATCAATCCTTTTTTTAACTAAAAATGTATAAATCACCTACTTAATGAATCCAAGAAAACATAATTATGCATGTATGCATTTCAAACTATTCTCAAATTAGCTCGACCTGATTTAGGCCCGACTCAATTCATGTTCAATTGTGCCTAATTCATTAGTAATAGTTGATCATTTATTCAATTTATGATAGATCCGACTCAAAACCCTAGAAAAATACAAGTAGCAAAAGTGTTTCTTCCAATTCTTCATTGTCAAGTACTCCTCTACTAGCTCATCTACTACCAACTTCAGAGCTCATTTTCCTAATTTGGAGCATTTAGAGCAGAAAATGGATTATGCTTCAGTCAGTTCTATTTTACTCTTCCTTTTTGGTACATTTACTTCAAAACTTTCCTTAAAATAGAAATTAATTTGTACCCGTAAAATATAGAACACTTCAAAAAAAAAAAAAAATTTAAAGCAAGTGGACTGTGCAGCTTAGCTGTTTATGCTTCATGCTGACTCTTTCATGTTCCCCCTCATATGGGGGTCATGAATTTCTCTTGTCCCCTTTCTTCTGACAGGTAGATGTCCAAACTGTAGATGGTTGAATACCTAAAACTGCTTAAATTTATCTCATTTATGATCAGTTTCATGGATTCAATGATGAAAAGCCAACTTTATACTATATATAAGCTCAGCTAATTTTATTATTATTATTATTATTATTTATTTTAATAGATGAGTTAGTTTAACTTGAATGTTGGAAGCATCATCATCATCATCATTAGGTTTATTCCAAGTATTTAAATATAATTTTACAAATTAATCATTTTCCATTCATCCCTTCTAATTATAATCTACCTGCTATATATGTTAAAATCACTGGAGTTAACCCACCGATGCTTAGCTTGATTGGTGGGCGTGTACGATTGGGAACCCCCAACCCGTGTTCGATTCCCCTCGAGCGGCAACGCCTCTTAAGTCGGGTCTCAATAAGTGCGGGTCAGGAGGTTATGTAGGAGTAGGTGCCTCTTCCAGGTCAGCAGAGGGATTAGTTATACCACCAAGCGACTCAGAAGCTGAGGTGGCAGTAGGTAGATACCCCTGTTCCCAAAACCAAAAAAAAAAAACCAAACAAAAAAACAAACAAAAAATCTAACTCCATGGCTAAATGGCATCATGCTTGGTTGCACTATTTGTGTATGTCAGACCTGTTCTTGGAAAAAATAAAAATAAAACTATCACATAACTTTATGCTATATTCCAACATCATCTTTGCATTTAACAAATGAATAAAGCCTATGATTTTACATGATTGTGAAGATATAACTAAGATATGTTATTTTAACACTTAAATTTAGCACAAGGAGAAAGACTAATTGGATGATGTGATAAGCACAACTATATCAAAGAACATTATGATCAAAGACAACTGAGGTGTTGGTGATGGGCAATAACAACAAATTATTATGATGATTTTCTAAGCCAAGGGGCTTTGGAAGCAACCATATGTCCAATAAATGCTAATTCATGCTCGTGCTTCATTTGAAGTAATAGAGACAAAAATATATTTTTATATCCCTTCAAATACATCACCACACATCAGAAGATCATAGTTTAAATTATTACAGGCTGCTTCACTCTCCTCTTTAGCTCTTTCAGTTTATTGTGGTGATTGTTACAGCTTGCTGGGCTCATTTTCCTTTTTTTTCCCCTTTAAATCTGAATAGACTATGCAATTTCTATGCACCCTTCTTTAAATATGAAGCCTAAGAAGGTTCAGAAGAAAATAATGAATATAAGATGAAAACGGCACAGTGATTCTGGTTAACATTACTTGAAAATCTAAGTACTCAGCGCAGAATGTGGAACATGCAGTGAAAGCTAAGTAGGAAAGATTTAGAGTTAATTATAAGAGTTTTCAATTTCAAAAGAGCTCCCCATGTATCAATGAGCTAAGAACAACTTCAACAAAGGAAGATTTAGGCTTTCGTTTGGGACGACTTTCTTACTGGTTCTTAAAGTAACTTTCTAGTACAAAAATTTAATTTTTTGCACGAAAAAGCTGCTTTACAAAGCAATATGAAAACCATCCCAAACGAAACCTTAAATGCTAATAGTAAACACATAAAATAAATATTTCTTGCATAACAAATACTTAAACATCTCCTTATAGGATACAACTAATATATAAACTCTTAAGCAATCAATAATACAATATCATATCAGAACATTGATGCCTGGTCATTTGGAATTTAACTTCTCTTACTAAATAAGGGAAAAAATCAGTAACTTGGGCATGCAAGGTTTACAAAGGAGGAGGCTCTGAGATCATTTTATTGAAATTTCAATCAGAAGCAAGAAAGACATTTGATGGGCAATTATAATCATTTGTATGTTCTCAGATACAAATTATGTTAAAAAAATCACATCAAATATAATATATGATAGCTTGAAAAATCAGAAATTAGTGTCAAATTGGTGGTTTGGAATAGCCAAGCTGTGAAAGCTCCCAACTTGTCCGAGATGCAACTTGATCATGTCGTGGAGTATATAGCTGCAATTCCATGAGAAATTTCTTATTTTTTCAGTTTGCTTTCTGTTTAGAATAAGAATATAAAACATATGGCAGGCTACCTCCATTTTTTCTAGCAGTTCATTTGCTTTTGCAGCAGAAATAACTATCTCTCTTGCAGATGTCTTTATAAAACCTTCCTCTACACCTTTGTCAAATAATGCAAGCAAGGGATTGTAATAACCATCAACATTCAATAGTCCAACCTGAACATCCAGTAATTTGAAGGAATTTTCAATATTCTGCTGGTAGAACTTTAATTTCTCAAGAAAGTATATTAAGCCTCACAGGTTTATCATGTATTCCTAGTTGTGACCATGTAATCATCTCCAAGAGCTCCTCCATTGTTCCATATCCTCCTAAATGATTAGAAAACAAATCATATATTCTGTTGAAAAATAATCAACTTATGGTTATGCAAATCAATGAAAATTTACATGATCCATAAGGGCATCTCCAACCGAAAATCTCATTTTTCACTCCAAAATGTAGTAAAACTAAAAAATGACATGATTCATCTCCAATCGAACTCCATTTTGCGCCCTTCGGCGAAGGTAACCGTTTTCTCCTCTTTCGCGCGTTTCTTCGGCAAATCCGGTAGAGACAGAAAAATAACACAGGTGAACAGTGCAACGCCAATATTGGCGTCGCACTGTTCACCCGCAACCAAATACCGGAAGTTTTGCCGTTCAGCCGGAGCTCGCGAGCGCCGCCATTCATGTTTTTGGAGTTCGATTGGAGATGCCCTAAAAGCAAAAAAAAGTACCAGGAAGAGCAATAAAGGCATCCGATCGTCGGGCCATTTCAGCCTTTCTCTCATGCATGTCAGAAACTTTTTTTACTTCTCCAATAGTTTCACCAGATATCTGCTTTATGGTGAGAACATAAAACAAGGCCTGGTTCATTACATGAGATTCTTCTCATATCTCAAAAATAAAACTACTTCAAATGAGGTAGTCAAACTTGTTAACCAGAAAAGATTTTGGCGTGATTAACAAGAGCTAAAATATTTACATCAACAAATATTACTTTGCTAATTAAAAAAATCAGCCATTATGAACTTTTTAGTAGCTCATTTTATGTGATGAAATCATTCAACAAATTTCCAACTAAATTAACATATTTGTAGAAGTTTAAACTAAAAATACAATGAGCAGACTAAAAAGTCTTCAACATTTGCAGATTAGAACACAGTAATGAAAGTGCTTTGGAGCTGTAGCAGAGAGGAAATACAAACACTGTTGGCTAAAACATGTACATAATCTTTCATTCTATATGAGAAATACAACAAGATGAAAAGTTTTAAACAGTAATTTTGATGAAGCATATTTCAACATCCTTTCAAAAACTTTCCAATGGTTGAGAAGTCAAGGAACAAAGAAACTCTTTTTCTTTTTTACTTTATTTTTAGTACAATAAAAAAAATCAGTTAAAAGTTTTGAAGATGTCACTGGGGCCTCGGGTGAAAATAGAAAAGATAGAGATCATTTGCAAGGATGTTGAATCCAAAAATACCCCGTCAGTAAAACTAGGCGTCTTGAAAAGACTAGTAAAAAAGAAGAAAAATGAGTTCCTACTTTGTAGACTTTCTTACCTCTATAGGCATAAGAGCAGAGGGAATGATCCTGCTTGCCGGCAATGAAACATATCAGAACAGCAGGTAAGGCTCAATAAGAACCAACAGATGAAAAGTCAAAAAATTTTGAAAAGTTTTTTGACAAATAAATTCAAACAGTTGGAAAGCGTAAAGTCTAGCAAGTACCCAAGAACATCACATCCCCCAGCATGAACAGTTTGGGAGATCAAACCCATCAATCCCACGCTTCCTCCACCATAAACCAAATCTATTCTTCGCTTCACCTGCAATCAAAGTTTAAAAAAAGGCTAGAAATTTCACAAACCACTACAAAATGGAAACTTGAAGAGAAGTATAAGAGAGGGCGCGCACCAGTTCTCGACCCAAATCCAGAGCAGCATCACTAAACACGGCTCGATTGCCGGAGTTACTCCCACAATAGACGCAGATTGTCTTGAACCGAGTACGAATCTCCCCATCCATGGCTTTTCAGCTTCCTCTGATTTCCGCTTTGGCCTCTATAGCGAAAATGGCAGAACAAGATACAATAGAAGAAGGGAGCGGATGCCAAAGTTGGAATCTTTTTATACAAATCCTGCCATTTGTCTTCTCTGAATCTGATAGAATCCCAAAGCTCCACGCTTTCTGTTTCCACCTTCACCTTCTTTTTCAAAGGCAGAACAGAAACACTATCCTTGTTGTCTTCTTCAGTTCTTTTCATTCAGGGCGGTGCGGCCGGAGTCCAATAGAAAAAAGGCTGAGTAATGGCACGGGGCGCACGCGGAATTCTCTTAAAAGTCGCAGCTTTGGTTATCTCTGGATTAATTTATCTATTTGATGTGGTGAAATCATGATGGTCTCTGGGTTAATTTCTCAGAGGAATGGAAGGCAGGGGACCGTCATGATTGTCTTGATTGGGTGGATCAAAGCCATGCACTTTGGATGTAATTTCTTTGATTTGTTGGGATGGAAATTTGAAAGTGGAAGGCAGATATAAGTTGCATGATCAACTTGATGTTTTTGTAGCCCACTAGTTATTGATTGGATTGCTTAGTAGTTAATGACGCAAATTAACTTAGGAGAATCATATCAAAATTTAGTTAGCAAAATTTAGTGAGAATGAGCATTAAAATTTCAAAATTTATACTAAATTGAGTATAATACATAAATATTCATTTAAATTTTATATTACACAATTTTTTGTATTTGTTTATTAAGAGATTGTTTAGTTTTTGTAATGTTATGTCTTAATTTGATATTGTTAGTGCTTGATTTTGGAGTCAGTCCCGTTGAGAAATTTATGCTACATATAATATTTATCATTACAATATTTAAATTTTAGTGATTTTTATTCTAATATCTTATTTGTATGGATTTTATTAAAACTATGGTGTATTAATATTTTGATAACACGTGTACTTGAAAAGAGGCTCCTGGGATGTGGGAGTTAATCATGAGTTGATATATATGAAAAAAAATTAAAGAGGCATCAAACATCCAACAAAAAAGATTGAAAACATGCTCCTTCCTATAGCAAAAAGATACTCAAAGAATTAATTTGGTGATCATCAACATCAACACAGTGTAACATTATTGGATAGAGCTCCATAAAAGGAACTCCAAAAAAAGTTCTTAACAAAATGATCAACCAAAAGCAAAGATCATCCCTATCTAAAGAGACTAAAGATTTGAGAAATGAAAGGAGATTCTAGCAAAGGCAAGACCAACCTAATTCCTAGGGTGTCAAAATGAATTTTCGGTTTGGGTTCACGTCGATTTCGGAACAGACCCGAGTCCAAATGGCTTGACCCAAGCCAACTCAGTTTTAGAAAACGGTTGGAAATTCGGACCCGAACCCTACCCGCACAAGTTACCGGGTTGACCCGTCTTGACCAGTGAACCAGGTGCGTGCGTGCGTGCAGAGAGTGGATCTGCCTCGTTGGACTACTTGCGTGAGTCAGTGAGGATAGCGAACGACCGGAAGCTGAAGGGCTTGAGAGATGGACGCTCGTGATAGCAAGATTAACGGTGCGAATTGCGGTGGGCGGAGTCCGGACGACCAGATGCGGGAAGCGCTCATTGGGATCGCCCTATCGAGCTGAATCGAGCTTCGATTTCGAATGCCAAAATGACGAAGTTTGAATAGTCTATGTGACTGCGAACACCGAGCGGATGGTCACTACAGGAAAATTGTTGTTTATCGGTGGCATTTTAGGTTGATATTTATCCGCTGGTATAAGCGGCGTTCAAGCTTGTGGAAATTACACAAGAAAATTAGCGACAAAATTTTCGTCAAGAAATTCGTCGTTAAATTATCAGTGGAAAAATCGATGGTTTAACAGCCGGAATATATGAGGCCGACGTGGAATGGAGGCGAAAAATATGCCGATGATTATCTGTCAAATGTTTTCGACGGTAGATGTCCGACGAAATCATCCGGCGGATAAAATGTTGAAACTCATACCAGGAGAATGACGTATATGATTTGATTTTCCCATCGGAGTTCCGCAGGAAATATTTCAGGAGGAAAATTTCTGTCGGAATAAACTTTCCGTCATGCAATTTATCTTCGGACGAATTTTCACCGGAAACGAAATTTAACCGGTAGATTTTGTCCGCTGTTAACTGACAATTTTCTTTTAGTGGGTGCAAACGCTGGATTGGGCTGAATCGAGCCGTGCTGGTGCGAATGCGGAATCACAGAGTCCAGATGCTAGATGGCGGAGTCTAAATGTTGGATAGATCTTGCATGCGCGAGATTGGACTACAGAGGGCAGCTCATTTCGAGTTGATCACGTGTTTCCTAATCAACCTGAACCCAACTCAAATTAATAAATGGGTTCGAATCTGAAACCCGAACCCGACTCGTATGGCTAACAGTTTGACCCGAATCTTGAATTTTTCGGATTGGGCCCAGGTCGGGTCAAATATTGACACCCCTACTAATAGCTAGCTTAATTCAACAACATGAATACTCAACGATAGCATGCATAAGGATTATAAACAAATTTGCATACAGCCAATACATTTTAAAATAAAATTAACCCAAAACAACAACCAACACTTATATGAAAAAAAAAAAACCAGCTGATTATTTAACGAGCAATCAAATTTCTAAAACTTGAAACAATATCTCCAAAAAAATGAAAGAATTCTCACATTGGATGACCATGATTCCTTACATTTCCATCTTATGAGTTCACATGCACCGTTTATTTTTAATTTAACAGTAATAACATGTCCAATATTCTAAGGGTAATGAGTATCTACAGTCTATTAGAGGCATTGTGATCAAAGGAGTTAGGTGCGTGTAGAATTTTCTTCAAAGCAAGTTCAAGAATGAAGAAATGACTATTTGGTATTAAGTTCCTACTAGTCACATACAAAAAGAGCACCAAAAAATGGTATGAGTGGTTTTAAAATGTAACATACATAATTTATATATAAATCTTCGCATCATATAAATCCCTAGCGGTTGGTCATGAGCCTAGCGTGCACTAGATTTTTGATGATCACAAACATTATTGATCATACTGATCAAAATTCTAGTTATATGTAAAGGATATACTTTTCGTATTAACAATGCATGTTTTTTTTTTTATTAACAATGCATGTTAGTAAAGGATAACGACACTTATCACACAGGAGACGGAATTAGGACGAGGACTTGAGGGAGCTAATAATTTGAAAATGAGAAGACCATCAAAGATAAGAAGATCAATAATTAAAATGTGATAGTTTGATCGCATTGTATAGTCATAATTGTATTGTATGATAGACATGCCAATTTTATAATTTATGATAATTCAATGGCATTAATTAGCAAAAAATTAAGATTCAATATTCGTAGAACTAGTCATAGTGTATGTTCTATATCGTACAAGAAGATCAGTTATTTCAAATTAAAATCACAATTTTTTTGATATTTTCAAAAATAAGTAAAGATTCTTCATAAAGTTTTTGAGAGAGGGAGAGAGATTCATGCAATAGTTTCAGAATGTGAGAGAGAGAGAGAGAGAGCATGGAGATTTTTTGGAAGAGTATCCAAGAGATCTTTGTGTGAGAGGTACACAAGTTTTCGTTCTTCCCGATCTATATTATTATTCCTTAGACTATTGTGTGTGATGGCTCTTTGGAGAAAGAGCTTTGGACAGTCTTCGTATTGGAGACAATTGGTCAAACAGAGGAGGATATGGTTTGTAAGACGCTTCTAGGTAGAGAAGTAGTGTAAAGCACTACAAGAAAGTCAGTCGTTTATGGCGGAATATCATTTGTCAAAAATTTCAACGGATTTGCAATGAAATATTTCACCAAATTTTTTGGATGGAATTTGCAGTGGATTTAGGGTAGCAATTTTCATCGCAAATTAACGCTACTCTACAAATTTGCTGCAAACTATTGTATCTAAACGATTGTTTGTGCATCCATTTCATTTGCTCGTTCCATCGTTCGTTCTGTTCTTCGACTTCACTCCTCAATCAAATTTTTCTTAACATCCATTTATGCTGCAAATAATGCTTTGGGAAGAAAAAATAAACCTTCAGATGTCTCTATTAGTGCTTGGTGACTTCAATTGTATTCGCTCGCTCAAGTTTTGAAAATTCACTCACAACGGAATCCATAGAAAGAAAACCTTGAGATGTCTCTTTAGTCCGGTGAACGTACGCTCCTCTACGTTTGGCCACCAATGTTTTAACGCCACGTAGAATGAAGAAAAGTCACCGACCCGATCCGCTGTGTTTTGGGTTATCGCACGTGTTAAATTTTAAATGGAAAACATCACAAACACTTCGAAGTGCGACGCTTCACCTTTTTACGGAGATTCGAATCCGTGTTACTGTTTACTTCGTTTTTTAGATTTCCAGCAAATCCTTCGGAGTTCTCCAGCATTTCCTTCGTAGTTCTCCAGCATTTCAACTCGTAGTTCTCCAGCATTTCAACTCGTAGTTCTTCGTATTCTCCATTCGAAAATCGTCACTGATATAATGCCTGAGGTTCGAAACAAATTACCTAAAAAGTTTGTTTATCTCGTTACCAATCTAAAAGTACAGAGTTTTAGGGATATGGTAAACATTTCTGGTTGTTTTTAAAAACTCGGTACACATTCTAAAACTCGGTACTAATCGGTATTCGGTATTAGGTTTTGTTCGATGTTCTCGGTATTTGATGATTAAAACTCGGTAAACGTCATTACTGGTTGATAAAACTCGGTACACATTTCGTAGACATGTTAGGTTTTCGTTAGTAAATCGAACAGAATCCTAAACGACGTGTATTTAGGGTTTATGGTTCTGTTCTACCGTGTTACTCAGTACTCGGTACTCGGTAAATTGAGTACTCGGTACTAGGTACTCGGTATTTCTTGTCAAAACTCGGTATTTTCTTAGTATTTGTTACACTTATTTATTTCAAGTAGTTTTTCACGGAATATCTCTGTAAAACTGTTATTTTCTTAGTGTTTGTTACACTTTATTATGCAGGGATATACCCCCAAGATTCATTTCAGATGTCAGACATCAGGATTTAGAGAAGTTTGTAATGAATTGGTTGAGAAATTTGGGGATCAGTTTGTTAGTAGCTGTTGACCTCGATTTTCGTTCGAGTGTCATTAAGGGCCTTTGATTGATTTAATCAAGCCCATAAGGCTCAATTCGAGCACAAATCAGCTCGAGTTGAGTCAAATTAGGCTCGATCGGGATCGATTAGTCCGCCTTGGCCACATCGAGTTTGTTATGATTTGAGTCGTCATTTTATTTTAATTTAATTGGGTTAATTTGACCAAATTAAATTAAATTTTAAATTGACTCGAATCTAATTTTGAGCTTAAATTTATTATTAAATCAAGCAATTAAATCGATGGCTAAATCACCTCAATTCCCTCTTAATTAGCCTTAGGATGAATCCTAGCCGTAGATCTAAGGGTTTGATCATTTAAATACTCTTTTAGAGCTTCATGAGAGGGGGTTGGCTTCTATTCTCTCCCTAGCCACTCTCAACCCTGACTTTTTGGTGTGAGAGCTCTTCCAACTTCTCTCACCTTCTTTCACTCAAATCCACCTGTCAAACTCCGTCGACGGCGATCTTCCAACAAGATCAAGGCTAGATTCATCCAAGGCCTCGATCCGGTTGATCCAAAGCTTGTTTGATCGTGATTTCAACTAAAGGAATATACGAGGACAATCTACAAGCTCAACCGTATAAAGAACTTGAAGATCCAACGGTGAGATTCCTCAAAACTTTAGATCTAGATCACTACACTTAGATCTATATAGTTTTTTTTTAAGTGCTTTTTAGATCTTTCAAATATCATCCCATGCTTTCTCTTCATGATACTAATCTATATTTAAAATTTCATTAAGTTTAGATGTCTCAATCGAGAGAATGATTTTTTTTTTGTTTCTCTTTTCTTTTCTTCATTTAAAAATTATATTTATTATGTTTAATATTATTATTATTTTAAGTAATTTTTAATTTTGGATTGTCATAATTTAGTTTGTCTTTGAATTCAAATTTCCCCAAATTTGAAATTCAAATTCTTTCATAAATTATAAAATCTATTTTCATGAAAGTTTTTTTTTAAATTTTCCCTCCATTGGATTTTGAATTAATTAGGATGACTTAATTCATTCTAAATCAAACCTCCAAAATTAAGGAAGCATTAAAGCCTCCTTAATTCCCTCCATGAATTTTGAATTTGAAATCCTTAATTCCCTCCATGAATTTTGAATTTCAAAATTCAAACATCCCTTAATTACTTTCATAAAATATTATTTTATTCTATTTTAATAATTATTTTTAAATTCTTACTATTTTAAATTATTTTTAAATCCCTTTATTACTTTAAACTTCTAAAATGCATAACTTTCTTGTTTTTAATCCGCTGTCGATGCACAGCACCTTGTTTTGGGTGTATTTGGAATTCTGCATAGTTTACGACTATTTTTAGATAAAAATTATGTTTATATTTTCTGTTATTCCAAAAACAGTAAAACAGCATTATTTTAAAATATTCTTTTATTGTAGTTAAACTTGTAAATTGCATATCTTCTTCGTTTTAAATCCGCTGTCAACGCACAGCACCTTGATTTGAGCGTATTTGAATTCTGCACACTCTAAAATTAGCTTTGCTCAAAAAGTTTTGATCTGTATGCAGTTATTTTGAAAACAGTCGATAGCACTATTTTAAAACTATTTAATTATTGTCTTTAAACTTTGAAATTGCGTAACTTTCTCGTTTTTAGTCGGATTTTGATGCGCAGCATCTTGTTTTGGGTTTATTTTGAATTCTGCATATTTTAAGACTATTTTTAAATAAAAATTACATCTGTATTTTCTGTTATTCCAAAAACAGTGAAATGACACTATTTTAAAATATTATATTATTGTGTTTAAACTTCGGAAAATCATATTTTCGTCGTTTTAAATCGGATTTTGACGTATAACCCCTCGTTCTTTTTAGAAAGACGAGCTTTATGTTTTGAAACCATTTTCAGCCCTTGGTTTTGGCTGTTTTGACAGGTTTTAGTTTTCGATCGCTATTCCGAGTCTTTTCCCTACTAATTAAATACTCATTATTATAATTATTTTAAAATATAAATTATTTTCAAACCCTTTTTTTTGAAACCTCGATTGGGCGGTCAGTGGGTCTCCCCTATATTTATGTAGATATGAACTAACCTATTTTTAAATTAAATTATTTTTTTAAAGATTATATATATTTACAATTATTTTGAGTATTTGCGAAATTACTTATGTTATTAAATTCTTAATTCCGGGAGATCCGCTATTGCATGAAATTTTAGGCATGGATTCTAAATGTGAAGAGCAATCATGGGGGAGTGGATTAGTGGATGGTTGAGTCCCAATCATTCGCTAATCCCTTCATTAGGTGTTTTTATTTTCTTGTTGTTCGTAGCTTGCATGTATAGGTTGCACCACGAGCACTTAGCTTAGGTTCTCCTAGATTTAAGGACATGGTGTGTTTATTTCATTTTTGTACTCCCACGCATTTATTACCTTGAGGGTTAGACAAAACATCACTTTAAACTCCTACAACGTAGTGACACCCTAAGGACAATAATTAAGGACTCGTCTAGCGAACTTAGAAGTTTTCTATGAGCTAGGATAGATCCCGAATTGACATGAAGACTTCAATACTTAAACTTAGTGACATCATAAACCTATCAAAATTTTCTAGGAATTTTTAGGAGCTTTTAGAGCCCTTAATTAACCAACCCTAATTAATCTGTTAATTAAGGCCCCGAGACCTTCCGGAAAAATACAATAAATATATGTTAGGTCAGAAAATTACCCGTAATACCTCAAACTGACCAAAACCTGATCCTTGACCTTAGATAAATAGGGCTCCTCAGTTTGACCCTAGGTTGACCCTTAATTTGACCTTAGGTAGAAATTACCTTTTTGCCCCTAATAAATTATTAAAAATTATTAAAAATCTCAAATCTTCTCCAAACCCTAGGGGATCACTTTCTCAGGTCATCCCTGACTTTTGAGGGTGATTCGACTCAGTTTGGGGCTGATTTGGGCAAAAATTGCAAAATAGGGCATTCTCCTAATTAATTTAGAAATTTCCATAAATACCCAAGATTTAGAAAATTCATAACTAATTGTAGAAAACTCCAAATCAGGCAAACTCAGTGGCATTAGACTCCTATTAGGGTCTACTATTTATTAAAATTATTAAATTTTCAGAAACCAACTTAATTTAGAAAGTCAACTTTTTGGTCAACCCTAGTCTATAGGATAGGGCCCGAAACTTAGAAAATTCATAATTTTGCCTAGAGAACTCCGATTTTAGCCTACTACCTGTCTAACTACTCGTATTAAGGTCTAGTATTTTCCTAAGGTGTTAGGGATCCCAAACTTAGCCTTTTTCCCATAGTGACTTTTTGGACCCTCAGCTTAGTTCCTAGGAGGACCTAGAACTTTCTAAAATTGTCTAATATCACTTAAACTTTAAATGTCAGTATCCTAAGCTCTTGAAACTGAACAACAAACAGAAATAATTAAAATGGACCTAATTCACTAATATTTGAATTTCAACTAAAATATCCTTTTCAGACTCTCAACAAATATGAACTATAGATAATTTTAACTAACTACCCTGCTTAAGATCTATCCAAACCACACTAGCCTTACACACACATAGAATTGTTTGCTAGGGCACCACTGCTAGATTTAGGTTAGGCCGCTGTGTTTTATTTTTCTGCTGGGTGCCGGAGTTTTCCGTGGTTTTCATTGCATGCTGTCTGAAAATTGAATTGCTGTGTTTGCTTACTTTTTCTGTACTCTGTGATGTGATGAGCGCTAGATTTACCCCTAGGTTAGGAACGCCATATATATATATACTGTTCTTCCGTGCAGGTGGCCATGCTCAATGCTAATAAAATGGGGGAGCATTATTATGATTTCTAATAATGTTTTATGCAGGTGCTTGCTCAGCTCCCCCTAAATAAAAATGAGGGCTAAAATTAATAATTATAACTGCACAGATGGAGCTGCTTAGCCCTCAAAATTAAGAGCATGGCTTGGCACAGGGTCAATGGTGTTAGCATTTTATTTCCATATAAACTGCTTGGGATGATTTTTACTAGGATAACCTTGTAGGGATTCTTAGATTTACTGTTTTCAATTAATGTAATTTATCTGTAATAATTTTTAAGAGTTGTGAAAGCAACTTTTGAGTTGGGATATTCTTATCCAGCTCGGATTCTAAAAGAAGAAGGCATCCCTAAGGGGAGAGTCTTCTTCCATTTGGAAGATCGAGCTGGATGGCTTTAGATATCCAAAGAGAAAAGGCAATACCCCCATACTGGGGAAATTGTCTCTTCGTTTGGATGTTCAAGCCACGACGGATCCAAGGAGTCCGAGGAGGAGAGATCCAAGAAGTCCAAGGAGAAGATATCCAGAAGATTAAAGATTTGAAGACCAAATATCCCACTAAAAGTTGTTGGCGTCTGTCATAGGCTTAGAAATCCGGGTTGTTGGCAGTGGTGCCCGGCCACTTTATTTTCTGTATATCTGGGGTGTAATAAGGGCAGTTTGCCTATGGACATTTAGTTGATTATTCTGGATTTATATTGATGTGTTTACCTGATTGCGCATTAGAAATACCTGCTTTTTCTAGGTTTCTTTTCTTGCATGTCGCTTTTGTTTTCGCCTGGATTTCGTAAGCTCTTCTAAGGACTATAAAATTTTTATACTCGTAACTAATTTCTAAAATTTTAAGTTATAAACAACATAGAAATCTAACGAACCTAGGGAACTGCCGGAATCGTCCGGGGTCGCATGCATATTACTGCATTTCTTCTTTCCTTGCTATAAGACATCTCCCTGCCTGCGGGTAGAGTCCGGATAATCTGGCCTATGAGGATGAAGTGCCGGACCTAGGGAGACTCAGTCTTTTCAAAAATTTATTTTCTATAAGCCTGTTTTTAAAGATCTATAGCATTCATGAGCTGACAATTCAACTAGCATGCATTGCATTAGTAACCAGCTAATTAAAATTTAATTGCATTAGCTAGGAGCATCTGACCTACATAAGTCCAGGACCAATTAGGAAATTCTCTAGATGTCGGTCCTATTTCCAATAACCGTACCGCCCACCCATCTTTCATCATTGACTTGACAGCATGGTTTTAAATCGATTAGGTGGTTAGCTAGCTCCCCCATCCAGGCCGGGTTAAGTCCAGATTTGCATTGCATTAGTTAGGACACGGGCCTTAGTGTTACTCGTCGAACACTAAGCCTAACCTAGATCTAGGATTCGAGGTTACTACATTCGGTCTCGTAGTATGCCTTAAATAGTAGGTAGGTTCCTTCTTTCAGGGACTATAAATCCTACTTATCCGCGTCACAGGATGACGCCACCTCCATCCTTCTCTCACGCATGTGATCGATTGCTTGTCTTTCTTTCTCCAGTTTCTATTTAGTACCCTAGAGCCTCTGAATGCTGGTATGAGCCACGTATGTTGATTGAGCCTCTTTGAGACCCTTCTTCCTTTTGGATAGGATTTCCTAGTCTATACCCATGTGCCAATCCCACTTTAGGAGAGGATAATGTATGATCCTTAATCGAGAGTTTTCTCAGGCTCCGGCCTGGGATGTAATTAACCACGGGGGCTTGCGCCCGTGGGAAACTTGATCCCACATCTACTAAACCCCATTCGATCTCTCATATCGGATGGGGGAAACCCGTGATTTGGTTATGTATATTACTACCCATCGGGGTGTGTTGGCGACAGCCTCTATCCCCAATGGTCAGTCGTATGCACGATCCAATCTGCCCTTCCAATCGACCCGTTCGCGCGGTGTTCTTTCGGAGGTCCACAGGTTTCTGGCGACCACGGTGGGACCAGTTTCTCTCTCCATCTTTGGATCATATATTATCTTTTCTTGTGTGTACTCCGGGATTGGTGCTCCTTAGATTAGGTCCGTCCCACTCTTAGTTAGGGTCTCTTCTTAGTTAGGGTTCCTTCCCCTTAGCTAGGGTTTTCTTCCCTACTCCACTTCTTTTCAGCCTAGCAGGCTATTCCGTCCTTTATCTATTCATATCTATCCTATCAAATCCATACTCGTTCTTTCTTTCCTGATTTTCATTCTTACTGACCTTTTCACTTTCTTTTCTTGGCAGCAGTGCCATGGCTCGTTCAGCCCCTTCCGTTACTTTTGCCTTTGGTTCGGACGCGCGGGTGACTCTCCCTGAGTCCCTGCTTGCTAGTCCGCCAGTGGGAGGAATCACTTTTAGTTCCTTCACTGACTCGGCCTTCGTCACTCTTGGCGGGCCGACCCCGGCGGAGGCTGCAGCATTCTCTCCTCCCCAGAGGAGAGGACGCGCAGCCATGCGCCCGTTTGGACGTCCTGCTGCTCGGCGCCCAGTCCGAGCACCACGTCCGGTTCCTGTACTTGCGCAGCCAGTGCGCGCTGTGGCTAGGCGACCAGTGCCTAGGCCACACCCGGTTCCAGTTCGTCCTGCGGTTAGGCGTCCAGTGCCTGCCGCACCTGCTGCTCAGGTTGCCCCGGCCCCTCAGCGCCGGCAGCCTGCTGCAGTAGTTCCACCTGTTCGTGCAGCGGTCAGGCGACCTGCGCCTGCCGCTCCTGTTGCACAGGCTGCCCCGGCCCCTCAGCGCCGGCAGCCTGTTGCTGTTGTTACTCCGACTGATCCGACGGAAGTACCTCGCGTTCGGGTTACCCCTCCCGCTTCCACTAGGAAGAGGGGTGCCCAGACCGAGGTGCCTTCGCCTTCTTTTGGCCGGGTTTCTGTTTTTGCTCGGCTTTCTCACCCTGAGACTGTCGGGCAGACCCCGGCACTTCCAGTCGTCCCTGTTCCCCCTGCCCCTCCGGCAGTGGGTTCAGATGTTCCTTCCACCTCCACCTCCGGCCTTGGGAGAAGGGCCCGGAGGAATAGGAACAGGAGGTTGCGTCTAGCTGCATCAGAGGCAGAGAGGCAGCGGATGGCAGATGCCGTTGTTCATGATGAGTTAGTTCAGAGGCAGACGAGAGTGGCTCCCAGGCAGCGGAGGCCACGTCCAGTTGTTGAGGCACCTACTCCAGAGGTGATGGTAGCCCCTGAGTTGGAGGCAGTTCAGGGAGGACGCTTCTCCCCACTGACGCATAGTGGAGATGAGGAGGACGTTGCCCGCATAGCGGCGGTTCCTCATGTCGCCACTACTCTACCCCGAGCTAGGTTACCCAGGGACGCTGGTGTCCGAGCCCTCACTCAGAGGATTCGGAACATCGTCCGCTTAGCTCGTGGCAGAGGGCCCGTCAGTCGGGAGGGCTTACTCCGTCAGATTTCTCGGGCTACCTTTCAGTTACGACGACAGACTGCGAGGAGGCTTTACAGTTGGCAGAGGGGGCAGACACCACAGCAGCCAGCACAGACAGTTCCAGCAGTTAGGCCGCCAGCAGGTGCTCCTGTGGTAGGACGACGCCCACGTCGTCGAGGACGGAGACAGCAGCAGGAGCCTGCCCGGCCTCAGGTCAGTTCAGAGGTGATAGCCCCAGAGCAGCCAGTTGCTAGTGCAGTACCCCGCCGTAGGAGGTGGGTTTGGAGACGTCGACAGGCAGACACCCCTGTCGACCCAGTTCCTACAGTTGAGTCAGCGCCACTGGCAGAGACAGAGCAGCCAGAGGAGGCGGTTGATCAGATGGATTTGGCAGTTCCTTCCGGGTCTGAGGCAGCCCCGATGGCAGTCGATGATGATTCAGTTTTAGCCCCAGACAGATCGCCAGTACGGATTGAGACAGAGGTTGCCCCTAGTCCTCATAGGATCGGTTCTCCTATGAGCCCGTACATAGAGGCGATGCGACGGGCCTTTTTAGATGACGATGATACACTAGTGGATTCTGATGAGGAGGTGTCAGTACACCGGATTTGTGTAGTTACCCGTAGAGGTCACTCGGATGAGAGAGAGCCCGAGGATCAGGATGAGCAGGGAGAGCCCGAGGTGGGTGGATCCCCCCGATCAGTTGACACAGATGCTACGGTCCTGAACCTTCAGACACAGATGGCAGAGATGGCCAGAGCCATGGCAGCCATGACAGCACAGTTAACAGCCTTGGGGGCGGTGCCCCAAGTGGCAGGGGTAGCCGCTGCCAGTACTTCCAGAGATCAGCCAGTTGTGCCCCCAGTTGCACTAGACCCCCTGAGAGTGGAGAGGGTCCAGAGAGCAGTGCCTACAGCACCTTCAGTGGTTCAGAGTCAGCCAGCTCAGTTGTCAGCGAGTCAGCTTCAGGACCTGATTGCCCAGAAGGTAGAGCAGGCCATTTCCTCCAGAAAGACTGGAGAGTCAGTTAGTAGAGGGCGGCCTTACCCGATAGAGTACGAGCAGGAGCCCTACCCTCCTGGTTTCATCCCTCCTAGGTTCAGAGTATTCGACGGGTTTGGGAACCCGAGGCAGCATGTGGCTCAGTACCGGGCCATATGTTGCAATATAGGAGGGAGTGACCCACTGATGTTGAGATTGTTCGTTAGCAGCTTGGCGGGGGTGGCGTTTGCTTGGTACGCCGACCTCCCCAACGACTCAGTCAGGACTTTCGCAGAGCTGGAGCAGTTGTTCATCCAGAGGTTTGTCAGCACTGAGCACAGAGTTACAGTTGGAGAGTTAGTAGTCACTAGACAGAGGCCTAGAGAGTCACTTACAGACTACATAGTTAGATGGAGGAATTTGAGTTTGCAGTGCGAACCACAGTTACAGGAGCAGCACGCAGTTGAGATCTTGTTGAAGAACATAGATGGTCCTATAGCTCCATACCTGAAGGGTTTCACCATACGGACCTTTCAGAAGCTACTGACCAAGGTCACCAGCCTACAGGACAGCATACCCGATGCAGTCCCTCCTAAGGCTGAGAGTCAGCCTTCACGCAGACCTCAGCGGCAGGAGTTTTCAGGAGCACCTCCACCTAGGAGAGGGGAGGTACACAGTACTCAGGGACCAGCAGATAAGGGCAAGAGGCCCTTAGGCAGTTCAGCACCTCCACAGCAGTCACGCTCAGCTAGTCAGTCACACTCAGCTAGTCAGCCAGCAGCACAGCCCAGGACCTCCCGTAGGACTCCAGAGAGTCAGCAGTCCTTACAGGAGAAGCTTAGTAAGGAATACCCCTTTAAAAGGGAGAGTGTGAAGAAAATATTTAAATTCCTTACTAAGAAGAACATACTTACCTTTCCCAGCAGCAGTAGAGTGGAGGAGGAGGGTCAGACTGACAACCCACTCTATTGCCCTTACCATAGATGTGTTGGGCATGTTCTAGAGGATTGCTTTGTGTTCAAGGACAAGGTCGAGAGGTTGATGGCCACAGGACAGATACACCTCCAGGACAGCGACCTAGTGCAGCCCAGGGGCAAAGGCCCTCAGACAGTTCAGATGGTTTCCAGTCCCAGCCACAGTCCCAGTCAGGCTGATAGTCAGGGCAGTAGTGGCAGTTTACCCCAGAGTTCTGAGGGAGAGTGGCAGTTAGCACTCTCCAAGAAGACCAGGAGGATGATAGACCGTGCAGTTCAGAGTTCAGAGGCAGTTGAGAAGAGGCCACCACAGGCCAAGTCGACAGTTGCCCCTGCAGTTACTACTCCAGCACTTGTACCTTCTTCTTCTTCTCTTTCTGTTGTAGTGCCTACTGAGCACATTTCTTTTTCTTCTGATGTATGTAATAAGAAAATGTATGAAAGAGAAAAATATGTTGTAACCTCTGAGGGGAAGACAGGGTTCCTTCCAGCACTTACGCTGAAGGACTTTGTTCTCCCTTCATTTGATGAAGAAATAATAGAAGAAGGTGATTCTGGCTACTTCTGGTGTTCTTTTCCTACTGCTTTTACTACTGTTTCTACTTCTACTGCTACTGTTTCTACTTCTACTAGCACTCAGTCTTCTCATGCTTTACATGTTTCTTATAATATGGATGGTTCCAGTGAAGAGTCTGAGTCTGAGTATGAAGATGAACCAGTCTTTGTGATACCAGAAGGTGGATGTTACATGGATTCAGAAGATGAATCCGAGAACCCACTCTCAATACTTTCCTTAGAACCAACACCTGCCACCGCCACTGAACCAGAGGAATCTCCTATTGAGGATGACTCAATACAGGAAGTTCATCTACGTTCAGGGAAGGTCCTTCCACCTAGGTTGGCTAAAAATACAAAAGATAAAAATATCATTACCCAGCAGGATGACTCTATCCCTTCCTCCCAGGAG
Organism: Dendrobium nobile; assembly: GCA_022539455.1. Classification (NCBI taxonomy): domain Eukaryota; kingdom Viridiplantae; phylum Streptophyta; class Magnoliopsida; order Asparagales; family Orchidaceae; genus Dendrobium; species Dendrobium nobile. The sequence goes on along the minus strand of CM039721.1, from coordinate 5,825,899 downwards.
CAGCCTAAGGAGAAAGGGAAAGGCCCTCAGCTGGAGGTTGATTACAATGTGTTGGCTCATCTAAAGAAAATTCCTGCTCTTCTTAGTGTCTATGATGCTTTGATGTTGTCACCTGACTTGAGAGAGACACTGGTAAAAGCATTGCTTGAACCAGAGACCTATCAAGCCTTCTTCACTTCCGACCCTGATGATGGAGCATGGCATTCGTACAACACGCCATGCATTACTTTCTCTAGTCGTGACCTTCTGTTAGGGACCACTGAGCACAATCGTCCCTTGTATGTCACTGCTGAAGTTAATGATTATGAGTTGAACAGGGTCCTCATAGATCAAGGGGCTTCAGTAAACATACTGACCCATGAAACTTTGAAGAGCCTCTCCCTAGGTCATTTGAAGCTCACTTCCGATAAAATTATGTTGAAAGGCTTCAATGACCAAGGCCAGCGAGCTCTAGGGGCTATCACCCTGCCTCTGAAATTTGGAAATTTTCTAACTGAGGCAAAGTTTCATGTGATTGAGGCTGATACTTCATACAAGGCTCTCTTAGGAAGGCCTTGGATCCATGAGTATGGAATGGTACCCTCTACCTTGCACCAATGTATGAAGTTTCTGAGGAATGATGTTGAGTATACCATTCCTGGAGATACCCAGCCCTTTTCCGTGCATGAGATCTCTATGTACGACGATGCCGAGTACTACGTACCTCGGAAGACTCGTAGAGCTCCACCTGCTCAGTCCCCAGTGATACCTGATACTGTTGTACAGGATCCTACGCAGCCACCTGCACAGGGTCCTATACAATCGTCAGTACAGGGTCCATCACAGGTTGGTATCGAGCCAGGTGTTCCCACTGCCCATGCTGATGGAGATCCCTCTCAGTTTGCAGTGAGGCACGACGTTCCCCCTAGTAGAGGTAGGGGAGGTAGAGGTAGAGGAAGAGGTAGAGTTGCGGTCCGCGAGCCGCGGAACCACGACACTCGCACACCTCCTCCCCCCAATCTTTACACTTCTTCTTTGACTGTAGAATCCGACTCTTCCGACGATGAAATGATTGATATTCTTCAGCGCCCAGTCACTTCACCATCTCCCTATTCCGCTGGTTACGATTCCCGACCTACTCTTTGTAGCCACTTGATACCTGAAGGTAGATTGGTTATTCATATTAGCTCAGACGAGGAAGAGGACTTCCTACGTCAGACTACTACCAAACAACCTTCCCCCCATCAGATACGCGGGATAGGAGTTGGGGATTCCAGTCAAAGATCTTCTGACACTCTCATAGTTGATGATGATAGTACAATATGGGGTAGTCACAACCCCATACCTTACTTGTATGATTCATTTGGGCCAGCCCGACCTAGGGAATGTCCCTCTGTACCCCGTAGTATAGGTGCACCACTGGGTCCTGTGAGACAGGATCTAGAGGAGACCGCTATGGATATAGAGGTCAGGAGTGCCCCTCGTTACTTCTCACCTACTGTAGAGAGCTTTGTTGAGCGGGGTCTCGTTCGTTCCACCTGGCCTGACGAAGAAGCTCTACAGCAGGCCCGAGTCTGGCGGACTGATTTCCCCCAAGGTCTAGGAGGCGTAGGTTACATGGGGTTAAATCAGTCTAGTGATGCCAGTATTCGTGTCATTTCACATGCTTATCCGGTTGTTTCTCTTACCGACGAAGAAGACCCGGATAGTAGCGATGATAGAATACTTGATGCTCCACAAGAGTTTGAAGATGGCGCCACTTCAGCCATGGATGAACTGTGTGAGGTAAACTTAGGCACTGAGTCAGATCCTAGGCCTATTTTTTATAGTGCCCTACTGTCTGATTTAGAGGCTCAAGAATACATCAAGTTACTATCAGAATTTAGGGACTGTTTTGCCTGGAACTACACCGAGATGCCTGGTCTAAATCCAGAGGTAGCAGTCCACAAGTTAGCCATTAAGCCTGATGCAGTCCCTGTTAAACAAGCACCTCGTAGGATGAGGTTAGAAATTGAACAACAGGTGATAGCTGAAACCAAGAAGCTTATAGAAGCTGGTTTCATTAGGGAAGAGAAATACCCCACTTGGCTTGCCAATATTATTCCAGTCCGGAAGAAGAGCGGACAGATACGAGTCTGTATCGACTTCCATGATTTAAACAAGGCATGTCCTAAGGATGATTTTCCTTTTCCCATTCCTGAGCTTATGGTGGATATAGCATCATCCCATAGTGTCTTCTCATTCATGGATGGTTCATCTGGTTATAATCAGATAAAGATGGACCCCGAGGACGAGAAGTTTACTGCTTTCCGGACACCTATAGGTGTCTTTTGTTACAAGGTGATGCCCTTCGGTCTCAAGAACGCCGGGGCCACCTATCAACGTGCCATGACTGTCATCTTCGATGAGATGATACATGAGCAAGTTGAATGCTATGTGGATGATTTGGTCGTCAAAAGCAAGGTCCGCGAAGATCACCTCAGAGATCTGCGAATCGTTTTTGAACGCCTGCGCAAGTTTGATTTAAAGATGAATCCTTTAAAATGCGCATTTGGAGTTAGTGCAGGAAAGTTCTTAGGGTTTATAGTTCGCTACCGTGGCATTGAGATAGATCCCTCTATGATCAAAGCCATAGTAGACTTAAAACCCCCTAAGAGTCTTACCCAGTTGAGGTCCTTTCAGGGTAAACTCGCTTTCTTGCGGAGATTTATCTCCAATCTTTCTGGTAGGTGTCATCCTTTCTCTGCACTAGTTAAGAAGGATGCCCGATTCCACTGGGATGAGAGTTGTCAGGAGGCCTTTGAGAGTATAAAGCGCTACCTGATGAACCCCCCTGTTTTAGCTGCACCTATCCCAGGTAGGCCATTGATTCTCTACACTACGGCCCTGGATGAGTCTTTAGGTGCATTGTTGGCTCAAGAGAATGAGGAAGGCAAGGAGAATGCCTTGTACTACCTCAGCAGGCGATTGATACCTGCAGAGCTTAAGTACCCCGCGGTAGAAAAGCAATGTTTAGCCTTAATCTTCGCGGTACAGAAGCTTAGGCATTATATGCTATCACATAAGATTAATTTGATCTCTCGAGTCAACCCGTTGCAGTACTTGATGACCCGTCCGACCCTCTCAGGTCGTCTGGCACGGTGGTCTATGATACTACTGCAATTTGATATTACTTTTGTTCCTCAGCGGGCCGTCAAAGGACAGGCTTTAGCTGACTTTCTGGCCGATCACCCGATCCCTGCAGATTCCCCACTCAACGATGAACTACCTGATGAATTCATCATGAGTGTGGAGGAACAGGAGTCCCCTACTTGGGAGTTCTACTTTGACGGTGCGTCATCCGTCAAAACCTTAAGTCCTGATGAAACTCCTACAGTTAGGGTAGGATTAGGCCTGATTTTTGTGTCTCCTGAGGGTCATACTCTACGGTACTCCTATTGCTTATCAGAACCTCGTACTAATAATGAAGCTGAGTACGAAGCTCTGATTTTGGGGTTAGAGTTGGCCATTCAGATGAGTCTTACGCGGGTGAAGATCTTTGGAGACTCCCAACTGATAATCAATCAAGTAGCTGGAATCTATAAAGTACTTAAGCCTGAGCTCATTCCATATCATAATAAAGCAATGGAGCTCCTGAGCTTAATACCAGAAGTAACTTTGGCCAAGATCCCTAGATCTGAAAATGGAAAAGCAGATGCATTGGCCAAGTTAGCAAAAGAATTAGCTGACCCTACTGGAAACCCAGTGTCTATTATTGTCCAGTATCGTCAAGCACTGTGCCCCGCAGACTTGTCTACTCCCGATCAGACCCTCGCAGTGTTAGCTGTGGATGAGGAGTCAGATTGGAGAGATCCCTTCATAGAGTATTTAAAACATGGTAGGCTTCCAGATGATAAGTCTCTCGCTGCTCAAATCAGAAAGAGAGCCCTATCATTCGCCTATGTAAATGAAACTCTGTATCGACGCTCTTTTGACCAAATGTGGTTAAGATGCCTCAGTAAAGGGGAGGCTAGTCGAGTAATGAGCGAGATACATGAAGGGCTTTGTGGTGCCCATCAATCTGGACAAAAAATGAAAGGCCGAATTAAACGCCTTGGCTACTACTGGCCGACTATGATCCATGATTGTATGGAGCACGCTAAGAGATGCCACCAGTGCCAGATTCATGGCACGGTGATTCACCAACCCCCTAATCCGTTGCACCCTACTGTTTCTTCTTGGCCATTTGAGGGCTGGGGCACGGATGTGGTGGGTCCTATAGACCCTCCTTCCTCTAAGGGTCATAGGTTCATTCTAGCCGCCACTGATTACTTCTCTAAGTGGGCAGAGGCTGTCCCACTTAAAGAAGTTAAATCAGAAGATGTGATGCGTTTCTTTCGCGATAACATTGTTTATCGCTTTGGTGTTCCGCGCCGTATAATCTCAGATAACGGCCCGTCCTTTAGAAGCACCAAAATTGCCAGATTTGCCCGCCGTCATAACATTAATTGGCGATACTCGTCAATTTACTACCCTAAAGCCAATGGCTTGGCAGAGGCATTTAATAAGACTCTTGTGCAACTGATGAGAAAAATTCTTGTTGCAAACAAGAGAGAATGGCATGATAAGTTACCTGAAGCGTTATGGGCATATAGGACTACCTACCGTACTCCTACTCAGTCCACCCCATACGCTTTAGCTTTTGGGGTTGAAGCAGTTCTCCCACTGGAGGTCGAGATCCCCTCACTGCGTGTAGCAGTCAGTTACAATCTATCTGAGGAAGATAATGCCCGAATGAGGGTGGAAGAGCTGGACGGTCTAGACGAGCTTCGCTTACGAGCTTATCAATACCTTCAGCTAAGCCAGGCCCGAATGAAGCGACACTTTGAGCGTCTTGTTAGACCCCGTGCTTTTCGGGTAGGCGAGTTAGTTCTTGTTTTGCGTAGGCCTATCATCTCGCACCGTCGGCGAGGTGGTAAGTTTGAGCCTGTTTGGGAAGGCCCCTTCGCTATAGAGCAAGTTTATGAAGGTGGTGCCTACCTACTTGTTGATGCAAATGGCGTTCACCCAATGCCTGTCATCAACGGGCAGTACTTGAAAAAGTACTATGCCTGAGTCTAGTACTTTACAGGGGAGCCTCCCTACCGCATGTAGATATCCCTCTGTATATGCAGCTCCTAAAAGGATTCCTTTTACTTTTCAGCGGTCTGCGTGGCCACGACGATTTGTCCTCTACCACGCGACGTTGCTTAGAAGAGTATAAGGCTATCCTTATAGGTGATGCACTAAAGCGCCATAGGGATGTTTAGTACCTTTGTCTGTGCGCATCAATCACGTTGGTGCTATCGCGTAGAATTTTCAGTTTGTTCTCCCCTTTGTTGAACTTAGTCCCCCAGTTTCACCTGCCGCCCCAGGTGTGGTCTGGGATATCAAAATCAATAGTCCGAATCTAGTTTTGAGAGGTGATACTAGGTCCACACCACCCCGTGACAGTCAGGAATGGTGATGGAGATCCACTGTCCCTAGTTGAGTTTCTTCTTCCTATCAGTCTTGATCTGATAGATGTAGCACCCGATCCATTCATATGGGTTGAATGTGATCAGGGAAGCATGAGTCATTAGTTTAGACTCTTTTGGATATAGGACACTGGGTCCACACCATCCTATGTTGGTCAGATGTGGTAGTGTTGATCCTCTATCCTGGTGATGACCTTGGTTGTATATTAATTTCAATATAATTGTGCTCCCCAGTTTTGTTCATGTGGCGAACATGGTCTGGGTTATCAAAACCATTCACTATCCTCATTTTTTAAAATTTATATGTGATAAAAGAGGGAAGCTCTTAGGAGAATAAAACCCGGTAGCCCTTGTCACAGGAGGAACCCGGTAAAAATATCTAAGAGCGCAAATGCCCCAGTCCTGTCCATGTGGAGAACATGGTATGGGTTATCAAAACCATTCATTATCCTAAAAAAAAAAAAGGGATCTTAGTAGAGCCAAACCGGTTGCCCTTGTCACAAGAGGAACCCGATAATACTCGCTAAGCGTATGAGTTCCCTAAAGTCCTTTTTCTTTCCTCTCCTTTGAGATACCTTGGTGTCTGCCTCAAGGATGAAAGCACACATGTTTGAGTATGATTTTCCAACACTTTAATTATCTTTGCTAAGTGATGTAGTACATTATGTTTTGAATGTTAACATCACTACTTTGTGGGCTTAGGTCTTTCTGGGAAGAGATCGCCCCCTACTGCTCTCTTTTGACAGTCTACCTCCCATTCAGGAACTACTCTGAGCTGTCAGAGTAGTCCTATGAATGTGGCAGTGTTACCTTCACTCCTCACAGGGTCCTACCCGGTTAGGGTAGATGTTACCACTGTGTCCTTTTGATGATCTTTGATCTCACTCATGATCACTATCCTCAGGTGGTGAGTATGTCCCCTTGCCTCCTAGAGTTATTTCTCTTATTGTGATGTAGTACATCCTGAATCAGATGTTAGCATCACATTCTCAGGAGTCTTGATTTTCTAGTCAAAAATCGACTCCTTGGGATCTATACACACTTCAACATTCGTACCCTACTCTTAGCTGCTAGAGTAGCTCTATGAATGTTGTTTTGTTGTTTTTGCTTCTCACAGGGTCCTACCCAGTTGGGGTAGGTGTTACCCTTGTGATCCTTTTTGGTAATCATCGATTTCAATCATGGTTACCTTTCTCGGTAGTAAGGATGTCCTCTTACTACCTAGAGTTGTTTCTCTTGTTGTGATGTAGTACATCCTGCCTCAGATGTTAGCATCACATCCTCAGGAGTCCTGATTTTCCAGTAGAGAATCGGCTCCTTAGTTTCTTTCTGTACCAACCTCACCATTCATACCCTACTCTTAGCTGCTAGAGTAGTTCTATGAGTGTAGTAGTGTTGCTTTTTACTCCCCACAGGGTCCTATCCAATCAGGGTAGGTGTTACCGCTGTGGCCCCTTTGATGTTGTATTAATTTTATTCAAGATTACTATTCCCGGGTAGTGAGTGTGTCCCCTTATTACATGGAGTTACTTCCTTAGTTGCGATGTAGTACATCATTCCTCTGGTGTTAGCATTGCATCCTTAGGAGCTTTGATTTTTTAGTGGAAGATTAGCTCCTTAGTTTCTTTACTCACTTCATCATTCATAACCTACTCTTAGCTGCTAGGGTAGTTCTATGAATGCTGTTCTGTTGTTCTTTCTCCCCACAGGGTCCTACCCAATCAGGGTAGGTGTTACCACTGTGACCCTTATGATATTTTATCAATCCTATTCATAATGATTGTCCTCAGGTAGTGAGTGTGTTCCCTTACTACCTAGAGCTGCTTTCCTTGTGGTGTAGTATACCTTGCCCCGGATACTAACGTCACCACTTTGAGAACTTTGATCTTTTAGCAGAAGATCAGTTCTACTACTGCTGTCGTGACCCATTTTACCGTTCATGCGCTAGGCTCAGTCGCCAGATTAGTCCTATGAATGTGTTGAGGTCACTTCTACTTTCCACAGGGTCCCACTAGTTTGTTTGGGTGTTACTACTGTGAGATTTTTACTTACTCAGAATTATTGCCCTTGGTAGAGAGGATGATCCCTCGCTACTTTGGCTCTTTTTCTCACCTGGTGATATGGAGCATCACACCTTAGATGCTAACGCCACCTTTTCCTTGAGTTTTGATCATCTAGTAGAGAGTCAGCTCTTTCAGATACTTTTACCACTTGTTTTCCCATTGAGATCCGACTCCTAGCTGCCGGAGAGGTCCTTTGGATGTTCTGATCTTGTTTCTACCTCTTACAGGGTCCCCATTAGTTAGTATGGGTTCACCACTGTGGCCTCTTTGAGGCTTGCTTTTACCATGCGTAGTCCTGCCTTCTGTAGTTGAGGTGCCCCCTCGCTACTTCAGTTCCCTTGGCTTCGTTGGAATGAGATTACCCCTTTTGTACACTCTACTGAGGGTGTATCTCTTCCAGCTTTGTTTGGGAGACATCACACTGATGTCTTCCTCCCCTTTTGCGTAGGGTTAGGGCTCTTTAAGAGATCTCGACGGCATTTGGATACTCATGGCCACGACGATTTGTCCTCTACCATGTGGTTACCAGAGCGCTAGCTTGAGATTCCTTAAGTAACTCTACCCTTAAAATTTTTACATATACCTTTCCTTTCTTTCCCTTCTATCCTAGTGCAGGCATATGCGCCTGGTGGATATTAGGTTTTTCTGGTTGAGAGAGCCTGACATAGTCCCTGGGAGGCATTCCTCACCACCCTTTCCTCTTCACATCATTGCTGGCATATGCGCCAGATGATCGTGTTGAGTGTTTTGTCTTTATTCTACTATAGGCATATGCGCCAAGTAGAGACTCTGCCACAGGCACATACACCGGGCAGAGGTGACCTTTCGTTACCTTTTTATCCTAGTGCCGGCATATGCGCTGGGTGGATATTAGGTTTCTAGTTGAGAGAGCCCGACAGAGTCCCTGGGAGGCATTCCTCACCACCCTTTCCTCTTCACATCATTGCTGGCATATGCGCCAGATGATTGTGTTGAGTGTTTTGTCTTTATTCTACTCTAGGCATATGCGCCAAGTAGAGACTCTGCCACAGGCACATACACCGGGCAGAGGTGACCTTTCGTTACCTTTTTATCCTAGTGCCGGCATATGCGCCGGGTGGATATTAGGTTTTTAGTTGAGAGAGCCCGACAGAGTCCCTGGGAGGCATTCCTCACCACCCTTTCCTCTTCACATCATTGCTGGCATATGCGCCAGATGATTGTGTTGAGTGTTTTGTCTTTATTCTACTCTAGGCATATGCGCCAAGTAGAGACTCTGCCACAGGCACATACACCGGGCAGAGGTGACCTTTCGTTACCTTTTTATCCTAGTGCCGGCATATGCGCCGGGTGGATATTAGGTTTCTAGTTGAGAGAGCCCGACAGAGTCCCTGGGAGGCATTCCTCACCACCCTTTCCTCTTCACATCATTGCTGGCATATGCGCCAGATGATTGTGTTGAGTGTTTTGTCTTTATTCTACTCTAGGCATATGCACCAAGTAGAGACTCTGCCACAGGCACATACACCGGGCAGAGGTGGCCTTTCGTTACCTTTTTATCCTAGTGCCGGCATATGCGCCGGGTGGATATTAGGTTTCTAGCTGAGAGAGCCCGACAGAGTCCTTGGGAGGCATTCCTCACCACCCTTTCCTCTTCACATCATTGCTGGCATATGCGCCAGATGATTGTGTTGAGTGTTTTGTCTTTATTCTACTCTAGGCATATGCGCCAAGTAGAGACTCTGCCACAGGCACATACACCGGGCAGAGGTGACCTTTCGTTACCTTTTTATCCTAGTGCCGGCATATGCGCCGGGTGGATATTAGGTTTCTAGCTGAGAGAGCCCGACAGAGTCCCTGAGAGGCATTCCTCACCACCCTTTCCTCTTCACATCATTACTGGCATATGAGCCAGATGATTGTGTTGAGTGTTTTGTCTTTATTCTACTCTAGGCATATGCGCCAAGTAGAGACTCTGCCACAGGCACATACACCGGGCAGAGGTGACATCTCTTTCCCTTCTATCCTAGTGCAGGCATATGCACCTGGCGAATATTAGTTTTTTTTTGCTAGTTGAGAGAGCCTGATAGAGTCCCTTGGAGGCTTTCCTCAACACTTTTTCCTCCTCATATCTCTACAACCATATGCGCCGGGTGATTATGTTGAGTGCTTTTTCTTTACCCTACTACAGGCATATGCGCCGGGTAGGGACTCTGCTGCAGGAACATACACCGAGCAGAGGTGACTCTTTCCTCTCCACATCATTGCTGGCATATGCGTCAGATGATTGTGTTGAGTGTTCTTCCGTTACACTTCTTTTGACATATGCGCCAAATAGAAACCCTACTGCAGGCACATACACCGGGCAGAGGTTTTCTTTTTCTTTTGTCCTACTGCAGGCATATGCGCCGAGTGGACATCGACTTACTTGGTAGAGAGGGCCTAGCAGAGCACCTACTAGGAACTCCTCGCCACCCTTTTTCCTGAGTGTCCTATTCTGATCAAATAGGCACCAGATTTTGTGACTCTTCTGTTTGTTGTCTCGAGTTGATCAGACAGATACTGAGTCACCCCAATCCACTGTCCTGAAATAGGCAGGAGGAGAGGGGATCTTTTCACCTTCCATCCTGCTGTTTGAAATGAACAAGCGGGAAGCTGGTTTGACTTACTTGGTAGAGAGGGCCTGACAGAGCACCTGGTAGGAACTCCTCGCCACTCTTTTTCACTGAGTGTCTTATTCCGATTAGGCAGACACCAGGCGTTGTGATTCCTTTGTTTGCTGACCCGATTTTGTCAGGCAAATACTGAGTCACCCCAATCCACTGTTCTGAAATAGGCAGGAGGATATGGGACCCTTTCACCTTCTATTCTGCTGATTCGATATAGTCAGACAGATAGTTGGTATACTTTTGCTACTCTACCTTTTTGGTCCTTCTCTTGGCTCTGCCCCTACTACAGGGTAAGGCCAGAGGAGAATCTCTTTACCTTTTTCACCCTTGAGGTGATCTTTACTTTTGATTCTCTTTTCTGCTCTGCCCTCGCTATAGGGCAAGGCTATAGGAAGAGTCTCTTTACCTTGCTTTCACCTTTTTAGGTGATCTTTACCGTTGGTTCTATCCTAGGCTCTACCCTTGTCAAAGGATAAGGCCAGGAGAAAACCCTACTACTGGTTCACTGTCTCAGTGATACCTTACTTGTGCACTGCTGCTTCTGTTTCTTCTTCTTTCCGAGGCTCTGCTCCCATAATGGGGCAAGGCCAGGAGAAGAGCCTCATACTTTTTTCACCATCCTTTTGATATTCTTTCCCTTATGCTTTTCACTCTACTTTCTGTGGCTTAGTCGGTCAACGCCAACACGAGCGGTTCACTAGTTGTTCGCCACTCCTGTTGGGGGTCCGTTTGTTGACCTCGATTTTCGTTCGAGTGTCATTAAGGGCCTTTGATTGATTTAATCAAGCCCATAAGGCTCAATTCGAGCACAAATCAGCTCGAGTTGAGTCAAATTAGGCTCGATCGGGATCGATTAGTCCGCCTTGGCCACATCGAGTTTGTTATGATTTGAGTCGTCATTTTATTTTAATTTAATTGGGTTAATTTGACCAAATTAAATTAAATTTTAAATTGACTCGAATCTAATTTTGAGCTTAAATTTATTATTAAATCAAGCAATTAAATCGATGGCTAAATCACCTCAATTCCCTCTTAATTAGCCTTAGGATGAATCCTAGCCGTAGATCTAAGGGTTTGATCATTTAAATACTCTTTTAGAGCTTCATGAGAGGGGGTTGGCTTCTATTCTCTCCCTAGCCACTCTCAACCCTGACTTTTTGGTGTGAGAGCTCTTCCAACTTCTCTCACCTTCTTTCACTCAAATCCACCTGTCAAACTCCGTCGACGGCGATCTTCCAACAAGATCAAGGCTAGATTCATCCAAGGCCTCGATCCGGTTGATCCAAAGCTTGTTTGATCGTGATTTCAACTAAAGGAATATACGAGGACAATCTACAAGCTCAACCGTATAAAGAACTTGAAGATCCAACGGTGAGATTCCTCAAAACTTTAGATCTAGATCACTACACTTAGATCTATATAGTTTTTTTTTAAGTGCTTTTTAGATCTTTCAAATATCATCCCATGCTTTCTCTTCATGATACTAATCTATATTTAAAATTTCATTAAGTTTAGATGTCTCAATCGAGAGAATGATTTTTTTTTTTTGTTTCTCTTTTCTTTTCTTCATTTAAAAATTATATTTATTATGTTTAATATTATTATTATTTTAAGTAATTTTTAATTTTGGATTGTCATAATTTAGTTTGTCTTTGAATTCAAATTTCCCCAAATTTGAAATTCAAATTCTTTCATAAATTATAAAATCTATTTTCATGAAAGTTTTTTTTTAAATTTTCCCTCCATTGGATTTTGAATTAATTAGGATGACTTAATTCATTCTAAATCAAACCTCCAAAATTAAGGAAGCATTAAAGCCTCCTTAATTCCCTCCATGAATTTTGAATTTGAAATCCTTAATTCCCTCCATGAATTTTGAATTTCAAAATTCAAACATCCCTTAATTACTTTCATAAAATATTATTTTATTCTATTTTAATAATTATTTTTAAATTCTTACTATTTTAAATTATTTTTAAATCCCTTTATTACTTTAAACTTCTAAAATGCATAACTTTCTTGTTTTTAATTCGCTGTCAATGCACAGCACCTTGTTTTGGGTGTATTTGGAATTCTGCATAGTTTACGACTATTTTTAGATAAAAATTATGTTTATATTTTCTGTTATTCCAAAAACAGTAAAACAGCATTATTTTAAAATATTCTTTTATTGTAGTTAAACTTGTAAATTGCATATCTTCTTCGTTTTAAATCCGCTGTCAACGCACAGCACCTTGATTTGAGCGTATTTGAATTCTGCACACTCTAAAATTAGCTTTGCTCAAAAAGTTTTGATCTGTATGCAGTTATTTTGAAAACAGTCGATAGCACTATTTTAAAACTATTTAATTATTGTCTTTAAACTTTGAAATTGCGTAACTTTCTCGTTTTTAGTCGGATTTTGATGCGCAGCATCTTGTTTTGGGTTTATTTTGAATTCTGCATATTTTAAGACTATTTTTAAATAAAAATTACATCTGTATTTTCTGTTATTCCAAAAACAGTGAAATGACACTATTTTAAAATATTATATTATTGTGTTTAAACTTCGGAAAATCATATTTTCGTCGTTTTAAATCGGATTTTGACGTATAACCCCTCGTTCTTTTTAGAAAGACGAGCTTTATGTTTTGAAACCATTTTCAGCCCTTGGTTTTGGCTGTTTTGACAGGTTTTAGTTTTCGATCGCTATTCCGAGTCTTTTCCCTACTAATTAAATACTCATTATTATAATTATTTTAAAATATAAATTATTTTCAAACCCTTTTTTTTGAAACCTCGATTGGGCGGTCAGTGGGTCTCCCCTATATTTATGTAGATATGAACTAACCTATTTTTAAATTAAATTATTTTTTTAAAGATTATATATATTTACAATTATTTTGAGTATTTGCGAAATTACTTATGTTATTAAATTCTTAATTCCGGGAGATCCGCTATTGCATGAAATTTTAGGCATGGATTCTAAATGTGAAGAGCAATCATGGGGGAGTGGATTAGTGGATGGTTGAGTCCCAATCATTCGCTAATCCCTTCATTAGGTGTTTTTATTTTCTTGTTGTTCGTAGCTTGCATGTATAGGTTGCACCACGAGCACTTAGCTTAGGTTCTCCTAGATTTAAGGACATGGTGTGTTTATTTCATTTTTGTACTCCCACGCATTTATTACCTTGAGGGTTAGACAAAACATCACTTTAAACTCCTACAACGTAGTGACACCCTAAGGACAATAATTAAGGACTCGTCTAGCGAACTTAGAAGTTTTCTATGAGCTAGGATAGATCCCGAATTGACATGAAGACTTCAATACTTAAACTTAGTGACATCATAAACCTATCAAAATTTTCTAGGAATTTTTAGGAGCTTTTAGAGCCCTTAATTAACCAACCCTAATTAATCTGTTAATTAAGGCCCCGAGACCTTCCGGAAAAATACAATAAATATATGTTAGGTCAGAAAATTACCCGTAATACCTCAAACTGACCAAAACCTGATCCTTGACCTTAGATAAATAGGGCTCCTCAGTTTGACCCTAGGTTGACCCTTAATTTGACCTTAGGTAGAAATTACCTTTTTGCCCCTAATAAATTATTAAAAATTATTAAAAATCTCAAATCTTCTCCAAACCCTAGGGGATCACTTTCTCAGGTCATCCCTGACTTTTGAGGGTGATTCGACTCAGTTTGGGGCTGATTTGGGCAAAAATTGCAAAATAGGGCATTCTCCTAATTAATTTAGAAATTTCCATAAATACCCAAGATTTAGAAAATTCATAACTAATTGTAGAAAACTCCAAATCAGGCAAACTCAGTGGCATTAGACTCCTATTAGGGTCTACTATTTATTAAAATTATTAAATTTTCAGAAACCAACTTAATTTAGAAAGTCAACTTTTTGGTCAACCCTAGTCTATAGGATAGGGCCCGAAACTTAGAAAATTCATAATTTTGCCTAGAGAACTCCGATTTTAGCCTACTACCTGTCTAACTACTCGTATTAAGGTCTAGTATTTTCCTAAGGTGTTAGGGATCCCAAACTTAGCCTTTTTCCCATAGTGACTTTTTGGACCCTCAGCTTAGTTCCTAGGAGGACCTAGAACTTTCTAAAATTGTCTAATATCACTTAAACTTTAAATGTCAGTATCCTAAGCTCTTGAAACTGAACAACAAACAGAAATAATTAAAATGGACCTAATTCACTAATATTTGAATTTCAACTAAAATATCCTTTTCAGACTCTCAACAAATATGAACTATAGATAATTTTAACTAACTACCCTGCTTAAGATCTATCCAAACCACACTAGCCTTACACACACATAGAATTGTTTGCTAGGGCACCACTGCTAGATTTAGGTTAGGCCGCTGTGTTTTATTTTTCTGCTGGGTGCCGGAGTTTTCCGTGGTTTTCATTGCATGCTGTCTGAAAATTGAATTGCTGTGTTTGCTTACTTTTTCTGTACTCTGTGATGTGATGAGCGCTAGATTTACCCCTAGGTTAGGAACGCCATATATATATATACTGTTCTTCCGTGCAGGTGGCCATGCTCAATGCTAATAAAATGGGGGAGCAATATTATGATTTCTAATAATGTTTTATGCAGGTGCTTGCTCAGCTCCCCCTAAATAAAAATGAGGGCTAAAATTAATAATTATAACTGCACAGATGGAGCTGCTTAGCCCTCAAAATTAAGAGCATGGCTTGGCACAGGGTCAATGGTGTTAGCATTTTATTTCCATATAAACTGCTTGGGATGATTTTTACTAGGATAACCTTGTAGGGATTCTTAGATTTACTGTTTTCAATTAATGTAATTTATCTGTAATAATTGTTAAGAGTTGTGAAAGCAACTTTTGAGTTGGGATATTCTTATCCAGCTCGGATTCTAAAAGAAGAAGGCATCCCTAAGGGGAGAGTCTTCTTCCATTTGGAAGATCGAGCTGGATGGCTTTAGATATCCAAAGAGAAAAGGCAATACCCCCATACTGGGGAAATTGTCTCTTCGTTTGGATGTTCAAGCCACGACGGATCCAAGGAGTCCGAGGAGGAGAGATCCAAGAAGTCCAAGGAGAAGATATCCAGAAGATTAAAGATTTGAAGACCAAATATCCCACTCAAAGTTGTTGGCGTCTGTCATAGGCTTAGAAATCCGGGTTGTTGGCAGTGGTGCCCGGCCACTTTATTTTCTGTATATCTGGGGTGTAATAAGGGCAGTTTGCCTATGGACATTTAGTTGATTATTCTGGATTTATATTGATGTGTTTACCTGATTGCGCATTAGAAATACCTGCTTTTTCTAGGTTTCTTTTCTTGCATGTCGCTTTTGTTTTCGCCTGGATTTCGTAAGCTCTTCTAAGGACTATAAAATTTTTATACTCGTAACTAATTTCTAAAATTTTAAGTTATAAACAACATAGAAATCTAACGAACCTAGGGAACTGCCGGAATCGTCCGGGGTCGCATGCATATTACTGCATTTCTTCTTTCCTTGCTATAAGACATCTCCCTGCCTGCGGGAAGAGTCCGGATAATCTGGCCTATGAGGATGAAGTGCCGGACCTAGGGAGACTCAGTCTTTTCAAAAATTTATTTTCTATAAGCCTGTTTTTAAAGATCTATAGCATTCATGAGCTGACAATTCAACTAGCATGCATTGCATTAGTAACCAGCTAATTAAAATTTAATTGCATTAGCTAGGAGCATCTGACCTACATAAGTCCAGGACCAATTAGGAAATTCTCTAGATGTCGGTCCTATTTCCAATAACCGTACCGCCCACCCATCTTTCATCATTGACTTGACAGCATGGTTTTAAATCGATTAGGTGGTTAGCTGGCTCCCCCATCCAGGCCGGGTTAAGTCCAGATTTGGCATTGCATTAGTTAGGACACGGGCCTTAGTGTTACTCGTCGAACACTAAGCCTAACCTAGATCTAGGATTCGAGGTTACTACATTCGGTCTCGTAGTATGCCTTAAATAGTAGGTAGGTTCCTTCTTTCAGGGACTATAAATCCTACTTATCCGCGTCACAGGATGACGCCACCTCCATCCTTCTCTCACGCATGTGATCGATTGCTTGTCTTTCTTTCTACAGTTTCTATTTAGTACCCTAGAGCCTCTGAATGCTGGTATGAGCCACGTATGTTGACTGAGCCTCTTTGAGACCCTTCTTCCTTTTTGGATAGGATTTCCTAGTCTATACCCATGTGCCAATCCCACTTTAGGAGAGGATAATGTATGATCCTTAATCGAGAGTTTTCTCAGGCTCCGGCCTGGGATGTAATTAACCACGGGGGCTTGCGCCCGTGGGAAACTTGATCCCACATCTACTAAACCCCATTTGATCTCTCATATCGGATGGGGGAAACCCGTGATTTGGTTATGTATATTACTACCCATCGGGGTGTGTTGGCGACAGCCTCTATCCCCAATGGTCAGTCGTATGCACGATCCAATCTGCCCTTCCAATCGACCCGTTCGCGCGGTGTTCTTTCGGAGGTCCACAGTAGCCTAAGTGAGCTACAAATTAACCAGTTTCTATTACTACCTCGGTTCCCACAAAATGTTCCTATTGTTTATATGTTATTGTCAACGTGGGATAACGAATCTGAAAGTTTTGTTATTAATAGCCGGACTTTAACTTTCATTTCTGATGAAATAGCGTTGATTATTGGCTTACCTAACAGAGGTATTAAATTTGAACCTGTGAGTGGTACAATTGCTGGTAAAACAGCAAATGACATAAGGCATGATATTCTGAAATTGGAATCCTCAACGCCTATCGAGATTGTTAGGGAACAATTTATTGTATACTTATTGTCCAATATTTTCTTTCCAATGGCCAACTTCCGAGTGCAATCAACAATATTGGACGTTGCAAAAAATGTTGAGAAGTTCAAAGCATACAATTGGCCCCAATCCATTCGGGATTTCCTTGTTATTGAATTTAATACAATAGCAAAAAAATAATCAAAAGGTCAATCATTGGGATATGTTAATGGATTTGTTATGATTATAATTGTGAGTAATTCTTACACATATTACATTGTTTTGTTTATTTCACTGTTTTAATAGGTTCTATATTGCATACACTGATTTATATTATTTTATTTTATATTTTAGATTTGGTTTTTTGAGCATACAAAGTTCCACCCAGTTGTGGATAATTTGGCTCGACCCCGTCTCCTTCGTTGGGATGGAAAATTTAATTATAGAATTAAAGATGTTGATAATTTACTAAAAAGCCTTCAGGATTCTGAGGTACAATTCATATCTTCACTCATTTAACTTTATTTTGTACACAATTAATTTTGGATATTTATAAAAGATTTGGTCCAGATATTGACAGATTTACAAGAGATAACAGATAATGAGAAAACTTTAATTCAGACTAGTAATCCAGCAAATGGTTTGGATATAACACCACTGAGAAGTGTACATATGTCTAGCAGCAAGACAACTCCATCTTTACAAGCAACTTCATCTCCAAAAAGTCCAAGCCCAACTGTTTCTCCTATTCAAACTCCAACGGAAACTGAATGTCTAATTGAACAGCCATTGAAGAATGATCCTACAATTCCTATTGTTAGTCCCACTGATTGTCGAAGTCCCATTGATTCTCCTTCACGAACAGAATTTAGAGAAGAAAGTGATGCACAACATGGTGAACCTGATGAAACAAATTTGAGGATTATCAATCAATCCATATATAAACTTATTACACAGCATGAATATATGGTCAAAAAAATTTCATCACTCGAAATGGACAAAATTCTACTTCAAAAATGGGTGGAAGCATTGGACAATGAAGTATTTCAGTTAAAATCTGATAACAATAAAAAATTTTGTGGTATATATAAGATATTAAGTTATCATTTTCCACACTATTTCACGTCTGAGAAAATCGGTAGTCCGGTTCACTCAAGTTCAAGAACGGAATCTAACAACAATTTTGATGAAGTATCGAAAACTGTTGAGAAAATTATTGATGAAATAGTTAGTAAGATCGATTGTTTATTATCGCCCTAGCCATTGCTTGATCCTGATCAGTGAATATAGTAATTGGATGTTTATTATCCATAATTCTTAAAAAGGTTTGAAATAACCAATAGAATGAATCAATTGTTTCGTCAGATAGAAAGGTCATCCCTAATATAATGTTTTGCCAATGATTATTGACTCCAATAATAGGGGCACATACTAAATTATATTTGTTCAGACGGTAGCTAGTATCAAAAATTACTACATCCCCAAAGCAGTCATAATCCACTCTCCCCAAACCATCTACCCAAAAAAAGTTTACCAACCTGTCTTTCTCATCAGTTTGCACATCCCATGCAAATAGATTGTCTTCAGCTGACCGGTTTTTGAACAATTTGATTAGTGAATTGCTATCCCCATTCTCAATTTTTGCTCTTCTCTCCTTTTGAATATAGTTGTATGCATCTCTCTTGGTAAAGCCCAGATTTTCTACTCCTCCAACCTCCTCAGATAGATAGGAGAATGCATTTATTGTTCTTATTCCCGCATCAGCCATTGATTTCAGAACAAAGGCATTCTCTTCAGTGATGTGCCTAGATGATCTCAGCAAATGTTGATCATCCGGTTTTGCCAATTCATGATTGTGTGTTTCTACCGAATTTTTCACCGTCCATATCCCTTCTTCACTAACAAAAAATCTCACCACAGCAGGGCATCCAGTTCTTGTAGTTGATTTTCTAAATTTAACCTTCTGTATATTCTCTGTTTCCTTCTTGAATCCAGATTTTGAATAGACAAAAACCTTTGTTTTCAACTTCCTGGTACCAGGCCAGTAAGAAAGATGTTTTTTGCGAACACTGAAGCCATGCTTATGTGCATATTCGCAATATTTAACATATGCTTCCTTCTCAGATTTGTAAACCCCCTAGTAAAATAAATTACATTATTCATTAAAACAATGGAAAAATTCCCTAATAAATACATGAAAATCTCGGTACAAGCTCAATACCGAGTTATAAATAACTCGGTACAAATATATGGTATTTCAATTCTAGTGGTATATAAGTCATAATTGACGTAAAGCTAACAAAAACTTATCTATACCGAGTTTTAAGTAGGAATACCGAGATATTACGAGTTATCAAAAATCTCGGTACAAGTTCTACATAAGTATAATATCTGTACAAAAATCAATTTCAAGTAATAGAAATTAAAATCTAGTTATGTAGAGGACATAAGTGACGTAAAGATGTTAAAAAATACCTAAGACCGAGTTTTACTTATGAATACCTAGAAATACCGAGTTGTGAGAAATCTCGGGGTATATAAGTCATAAGTGACGTAAAGATAACAAAAACTCATCAATACCGAGTTTTAAGAACGAATACCGAGATATTACGAGTTATCAAAAAACTCGGTACAAGTTCTACATAAGTATAATATCTATAAAAAAATCAATTTCAAGTAATAGAAATAAAAATCTAGTTATGTAGAAGACATAAATGACGTAAAAATATTAAAAAATACGTAATACCGAGTTATACTTATAAATACCGAGAAATACTGAGCTGTCAGAAATCTCGGTATTTCTTCTTCATAACTATAAAAAACAAATTGAAGCAATATAAACAAATATCGAGCAGTACCTACTTATAAAAAATCAAGTTACATTTAACTAACGACCAGTACCGAGTTATCTAAAGGTTAGGTACAAACAAATATGAGAGGAACAGACGACGATGGAGGACAACTTACTTGTAAAAAATAGGAAAAATCGTCATCCAAAGTATAAGTGCCAAATGTTTCGTCGAAATCGTCTAACTCTTCCAAAGTAGGAGTTCCCAGAGTAGGTTCCTTCGAATCCATCTTGTGGAACGCTATGCGGAAGTTTCGATATCCCTAAACACTGTATAACGTTCTGTGTACAGTGAAGATAATCGACCAGAAGTTTATATACCCGCGTCTTTTAAAGTTTTCCCGCCCGTTTAAGCGAAAAAGAAACGTCAAATATCCAAAATACCGCGGGGTTGGGTCGGGTCGTCAGGCTGCTACGTGGCGTAAATTTAATGGTGGCCGAACCTATAAAACCATTCGGTCAGAGGACGTAATAATTGTTCCTCTATTAGTCTCTATTAGTGCTTGGTGACTTCCATAGAAAGAAAACTCTTTTTTGTCTTGCTTGAAGCTTTTTCCATTGATGGCCACACAAGTCTTGTTGTGTTGTGTCGGCCTTTTTTTTGGCTAAGTTAGAAGGAATTGAAAAGAATAACGGAGCCCCCTCCAACACCTACAAATCTCATCCATTTGTCAAGAAATAGAAGCCATGCATGTCACTATGAAGGTGTACCAAATTGATTAGATGTTTATAATGAAGATTTAATTCCATATTTAATATAAATATTTTTTTATTAAATTCTATACTATGTAAATGTTTTAAATTATATAAAATTTTTCATTATTATTATTTTTTTATTTATAATGAAATATAACTTTTCATGTGAATAATTTAATATAATTTAGATGAAAATGATATATAAGTAAATATAAATGTTTTAAGGGTAAGAGATGCAAGTACATAAGAAGTTTATGGTATATGTGTAAATACTCCTATTATATAGGGTTGCCTAAGATTTTGCATTTTAAAGCATTTCTACTTGGGTTATTAAGTTTCCAAAAAATTAAAAAAAAAAAAAAGTTTGCATGTTATTCTAAAATACAGGTATTTAAGAAATTGAGTGTTTGATTTGATGAAAAAGATATAGAGTAAAATTTTGGTGAATTTTCAATTTATGTAATAGTTCAATATTTATGTATTTTAAACTCGATTGTATTTAGCTGAATTTTAAATACACTACAAGTTGACTCTGCTATCATCACGGGCCATCGCCTCTGGCTACAAACATTGGCCGTCGTTGCTACTGCCCACCAGTTGTTGCTCACCGGCCCCTACTCATTGCACCAATTACTGTCGCCACCATCATCTCGCACAATTGCCAGTCCTCACTACCGTCGTTGTTGCCATCACCACCAGCTAGCTACCCCCCACTATTTTTTCATTACTTTTAAGAAATTTTTGCACTTAGAAGATATAGGGGTGTCAATTTCGGGTCACGGGTCGAACACGGAAATGACCCGGCACTGTTCGGGTCAACCCGAACTCGACCCGTTTTCACAAACGGGTCGATTTACTGGACTCGAACCCGACCCGCTTCGGGTTCGGGTCAAACCGACCCGACCCGCGAACACGGTAAGGCCGGGAGCAGCTTCGCGGCATCGGCGAGCCTTCAGCACGGCAGCAGCGTCCGGGGCAGCGACGTTCGGAGTCCAGTGGCAGCGGGTCACGCGGTCACACAGGGGATGCGACGGCGGTCTTGGCGCGTGCGCGGGCGGCCTCGACCGCTGAGCGCGCGAGGGCATTCTCGGCGCGTGCGCGGGCGGCCTTGGCGAGCGCGCGGGCGGCCTGGGCCGGCGAGCGACGGCGTGCTGCTAGGGTTGTCACGCGGACAGTTGGGCGGGCAGGTCGGGGGCAGAAGAGCGGGCAGCCTGGGCAGATGCGGTAATTCATGTTAAAAGGGTTGGCGGGTTGACCCGGCAACCCGTCGGGTCAACCCGAACCCGACCCATTTTTCAAACGGGTCGAATTTATGAACTCGATCCCGACCCGTTTTGAAACCGGGTCGGGTCAAACCCGAAATTTCCGGGTCGGGTTCGGATCAGGTTTTCGTGTCGTGTCAAATATTGACACCCCTAAGAAGTTACTATCTATAGTATTTTTCAAAAAAATTACTTTCTTCACAATAGCTTAATTTAAAACCGTCCCAAATGGAACCCAAGTCTTATCTAAGATAGTTAACAAAATTGTAATATACACTTAAATTACAGATCGTTCTTTGTTAATTTATTTCTTTTATTTTAATTTACAAAATTTCAAATCTAGAGTGAAAGAGAGATAGAGAGAGAGCATAACTTGATATTAAAAAAATTAGAGCTCTATAATTAATGCCAAAATATTGGAAGTCTACCTATGCCTAACATTTATATCATCTCTAGCTTTGCTTTTCCCATTGGCCCCACACATGATTGGCCTAAGTACTCTTCTCAAATATAATTTAAAAAATTTTGACATTTTAAAATTCTTCATATAGTTTCTTATATATAAAAAAGTGTAATTTACTTCAAATATAAATTTATTTTGTAGTATAGATTTATCTCATCATATAAAACGAGGGTTTGCGTGCCATATTGATATTTGCATACAGTGAATACAGATGGGAATTAAATGAAGATGTTGATGTCTAATGCTCAATTTTGGACTTAGGTTCCGTTTGGGGTGGCTTTTTTGGTGTTTTATAAAGTAGTTTTTTAGTACAAAAATTTATAATTCAAAAAAATTTTGTATTGAAAAGTTGTTTTAAAAAATAGTAAAAAAATCTTCTTTTTTTTTTAAATTAGCTTTCAATTTTGAACATCAAGCATCATTGAGGTGGAGTTAATTTGTTTTCTAGGATTAGTAGTCTCTTGTGTTCATTTTAAATATCTTAGCTTATTCAATTTAGGCTTCGTTTGGGACGACTTTCTTCCTGTTTCTTAAAGCCGCTTTCTAGCATAAAAACTAAAAAATTTGTACTATAAAATTATTTTAAGAAGCAGCAAGAAAGTCGTTCCAAACGAAGTCTTAGTCTTTAGGAAAGTGAAGAAGATCATCGTATGATCAACTTGAAATAAAGCTTGATGTTGCCAACTTGGTGCCATCCAAATTCTAGAAAACCATTAAGCCCTACTAGCTTCGCTCTTGTGTACTAGTGCAATTACTCCTACTAGCCAGTGTTGATTTATTGATGCTATGTACCAACTCATTGGCAGTAAATGTTTGATGCCACCTTATTGATGGTCGAAATCAACTTATTGTTGGTCATTGCTAGTTGTCATTATTTTAATATGTGATAGTGAATGATAACAATTTTTGTTTGTCGCCAACATTTGTTGGTTCCATTTAGGGGTGTCAATTTCGGGTCACGGGTCGTGTTCGGGACGAACCCGGAACTGACCCAGGTTAAAACAGGTCAACCCTAACCCGACCTGGGTATGTAAACAAGTCAAAAATGCGGGCCCGGATTCGACCCTTCGGGTTGTCGGGTTGACTCGACCCGACACGGGATGGCAGAACGCGCGCGGGTGCGAGCGGGCGGGCGCGTACTAGTGCACACGGGCAGACGCTGGCAAGCGTGGGCAGGTGCGTGGGCACGTACGCGGGCAACCTTGAGTGATAGGGCGGCGTGCTGGCAGGCGCGGGCGGCCTTAGCTGGCTCACGGGCAGCCGATGCAGGTTCGCGGGCAGTTGGGGCAGGTTCGTGGGCACCTCATTTTAAACGGGTTTGCGGGTTGACCCGGCAACCCGTCGGGTCAACCTGAACCCTACCTGTTTTTCAAACGGGTCTAATTCTAGACTCCGAACCATACCCATTTTGAAATCGGTTCAACTTTTAATCAAGTGAACTATATAAGATGCATCAACTAGGGTTATCACTTCTGAATCTTGTTAGGAACCTTCCTTAGGCTCATAGAGACTATGCTTATATGTGTAGCTTCGTAGAATATGAAGGAAATGGGTGAATCCTATTGTTGATTATTTCACATTCATTTCAAGAAAGATTTCATGGTTGTTGCTCAAGAAATCATCCTTAGCATATCGCCGCATATAAATGGAAAAAAGCCCACTTATACTTGAGATGAGAAGAAGTTTTAGATAAATTAATGAAAATTGAAAAAAATAAAACTATAACTTAAAATACTTTATGAATAGGTAAATCAATAACATAATAAAAAAAATGAGAATGTATAAAAATTTAAGCTTATTCGACATTCTGGTCTACATTCACAATAATATAAGTCAAAAGAAAAAAGAAAAATATTCATTACATAAGAAAAAAGAAAATTACAAACTTTGCATTCTACGTTGCATTTTCTGATAATGTTGCATAATGACTTCATTTGGAATAGAATCAAATACTTTTTTTCAATATATGATACTAGGCATTGATTGAGCCAAGCATCACCCATTTTACTATGTAGCCGACAATTAATAATCTTCATTCAGAAAATGATCACTTGGATTTAGACATGTCACACAAAGAAGTAACTCAGTACTAGATTCGGAGAAACGGTTATTAAGTTTCAGAAGTTGTATATCAACAACAGTGTAGAATAAATCAACTTGATAATGATCAAAATTTATTATTTCTGCACCTTTTCGTACTGATCTTCCACAAGTCTTGAATTTAGAATTCATATTTGGAACTTCAATTTCAAAAATATTACAAACATGTGACACTTCTTCAAGTAAAGGTTCTCATCAATTTTCCCTTAACATCTGCAATCGTTGATTGTCCACTTGTACCAGTTTCATTGCATTTATAATATATTGATCACTTCTTTGTAAGACTTGTGATAATTCATTTGTAATCCTTAAAACATCAATCATTAAATGCAGTGCCAAGATAAAGTAAAATGATTTCATAGCATGTATTAAAACATCTACTTCAACTTAATGTTGATCATGTATCTTCTCATCCTTGATAATTTCAAATACTTCGATTACAGAAGAATACATTTTTTTAGACTGATTAATATTTGAAAATGTGAACTCCAACGGGTGTCACTAGCACGATGCAAATTAGTTTCTTGGTTCAAACCTCGACCACTAATTAACTCTCCATTAGTTAAATAAAAAACTATTTTATCATACTAAATAGCTTTTAGGGTATAATTTCTCTTACATGAAGCTCCAACTATATTGACAATTCTTGAAGTGATATCAAATAAATGTTTTACTTGCCAATGATTTTTTGTAATAGACACTAAATATAATTGAAGTTGATGAGCAAAATAATGAATATAAAATACATTAGGATTATCTTTTAGAATTAGTGTTTTCAAACCATTAAACTCACCCCATGTATTAATATGTAAGGATCATATTTCCCCACATATTAATTAAGTTAATTGAGTTAATATTATGAATGGTTAGAACACTACATTTCCACATTTCTGTAGACTAGGAATTCTCGGTTAGAAACAGCACAATCTATTATTGCTCCACTCACTTTGTTGTCTAAGTCTGAACAGTGCAGAAAGCCTAAGAAAGTTATTAGCAAAGGACAACATACTACATCTACATCATCCAAGGTGTTACTACATCAACGGCTAGATGAATAGCAACCTGACAGCTTCTTCTCTAAGAAACAGAGTTATATTCTCAAGCAGATAGCATACTTAGTTTTTTAATGCACTTACTTCTTCATTGCACTGTAACAGAGCATTTAATGCATATTGAGATCAAATGCATTTAAATTTACAGAAAAACCTATTGTAAACTGAATTTGTTCAAGATGCATATAACTAGATAAGGAAAAATAGAAGAAAGAAATAGAGCAAGTGGAGTAGTAAGGAGGCGCCAAATAAATAAAACATACTTTTAAGGCTTCAAGACGGTGAAGGAGGCTGTGAACTAGGAAGAGAGGGCTGCGATGAGCCAGCTACCTCTTTATGAAGACACGAAGATTAAGGCTATGGGCTGCAAACAAGAGGGCTCCACCTGTCCGACAAGGCGGCGAACTCTTCAAGAAGGATGCTGACCCGCTATGAAACAAAAATCACAAATAGGACATGAGCATGTATGACAGCGTGAGGAAATTGCGAACAATGGAATGGGGCAAAGTGATAATTATAACCTAGAGTTAGGGGTGTCAAATCTGACACGACCCAAAAATCTGACCCTAATCGGATCCAAAAATTTTTTGTTTAGATCAACCTATTTATCATACCGGTCGGGTTCGAGTTTGTAATTTCACCCCATTTGTAAAATTGGGTTGGGTTCAGGTTGACCCAGATACCTGAAACCAACTTGGATTAACCCATTTGTAACATTCATGTGACCCGCCTCAATGTCTCATCAGTGACTCATCATCATCGCGTCATGCCTCCTGTCGCGCGACCTGATGACGGGTGACCCATGACCACCTCTTGTCTCCTGTTGCATCTTATTTGTGCTGCCACTGACATCTGGTCGAGTCTGAGCTGCAGCCGTCGCTATCCTACCCGTGCTACAGTTGCCTCCGTCCCACTCTCACTATCGCTGCCACCGTCCCGCCCGCGCTAGTGCTGCTGTAGTCATCGTCCTGTAGCACAGAGCTGTAGATGGTTCTTGTAGCATGGAAAAAGAGTCAAGAATGAGATGGCCAGTTGATGGATCTGTTGTTCCATGAGCACGTGATTTCTTCTACCCCTCGTGGGTCGGGTCGGATCAACCCGGTAACTCGCATAAGTCAGGTCCGTGTTGACAATCCTGATTCATTTGCAAAACTAGTTCAGGTTAGTGTAAACCCATTTATGGCCGAGTCAAGTCAGGTTCGACCCGTTGACCCGAATTGACACCCCTACCTAAAGTGATTAAAATCTAAGAAAACTCTCAATTATTGTAACATAGAATCTTAAAATTGTACATTAAATAGTATGAGATTCTAAAAATACCAAAGGGAAATAAATCAAGTGTAAGAAAGATTAACATACAATTTAAAGAAGATATGTAAGGAGAATAAGATCCTCATAGTATTGGGATGATCAAATATAGCATAATCGACGATCATCCTATTAGTTGTATATCAATGTAGGTTGTGTTACTAAAATTTTAGGCTTACTATTCCACAACAATGATAGTTATAAAATTACTTTCTAGAATGAGGACTTAAGACATCACAAAAAATTGATAGTCACAAACTTAGATCTATGATAGGGACTTTAATTTCCACTAACTAATGACCCTTTATCAAAATATAATGTTAATAAATGGGATTGGACTTACAACTTAAAACCTGATAAGAAGTTAAGAAAGCTTGGCATTAGTCTTATAATACCACTTGAAGGGACAAAAAATAAGATTAATCACTACAGGAAAACACGCTATTACCGGCGGATCATATCCGCCGGTAACACGTAAAATCCGACGGAATTTCTTGGTTTCCGGCGGATTTCCGGCGGATATTGGTGCGCCGGTTTGGCGCGCGTCGATAAATGTTTTCCGACAAAAAATAATCCGATGGAAATATTTCCGGCGTATTTCCGACGAATTTTCCGCTGGAAAAATATTTCCGGCGGAATTTTTTTTCGCCGGAATGTCAAGAAAAATTAAAAAAAAAAAAACTGCTACGGTACAGGCCAGCCTAGAACCCGCTCCGGCTCCGCCCGCCTCGAACTCCCCCCCTCCTGCCCAGCCCAGCCAGCGTAACCAGAGTCCGCGTGGAATTTACCCCGCCCGAGCCCCGCGTCGCCCACCTGAACCCGCGTTGGCCGCCCGCGCCTTCTGCGAGTTTCGAACCAAGGACCTCCCCCCTCTGCGCGCTTAAGCAACCCTCCACCTGCCATCCAAGCCATTAGGCAAAAACTACTAATTCTTATATTTTTTTTTATTTAACTTAAAACAGACAAAATAAATCTTAAAGCATTTTTTTAACAATGAATTCTTAAAGATAAAAAATATAATTTAATTTAAAATAAATTATTATATTAGTTAATTTAATTTAATAATAAATTTTTAATTTATTTAACTTAATTTAATAAAATAATTAATTATAAAAATTTACTATAATTTAAGTTTAAATTTAAATCATTTAATTTTTTTATTAATTATTAAATGATATTTTATTATAATTTAAGTTATTTTTTAAAATATAAGATATTTAATTTGACAATAAGTTATTAAATTATAACTTAATTTTTTTATTTTCGTCGGAAATTCCGCCGAAAAGTCCTTTGAAAAAAAATCCGTCGGAAAACCATTCAAAAAATTTGTCGGAAATTCGTCAACAATTTTCCGTCGGAAATCCGCCGGAAAATCCGCCGGAATTTGTGACGAATTTTTTTCCGCCGGAAATTCTGTCGGAAATGAGCTGTTTTCCTGTAGTGAATCTAAGTGTTTTGAAATTCATTATACTAAAGTTTCTATTTCTATTGTTAATTAATTAAGAAGTGGGACTTATATTCTTATTTCTAAAGCAATGATAATTGAACTATGTAAGGCGTGAGGATAAAAACTATAAATTTTATGTAATTTTACAGTCTTTAATGTGAGAAAATTAACCTTTGTTGGTGTCATGCCTCGGGGTCTAATGGAAGAATATTACCTAGCCCTATTTTTCCACCATCAAAATTTATATACACTAGAGCCACTAAAAATCCAAAATCATGTTGAAATAAAAGATATAAAAAATTATAATTCACATTTCTTTAAAACATGATTACTTACAATAGTCTAGAATACTTGTTGTTGATCTCACTTTTGTATGAGGTCACTCTGATCTCTCTTGGATTCTAGATCCTAGGATTTCCTAAACCTTAGGTCCCTTCTAGTCTCTAGATCTTAGGATCCTTCTAGTCCCGAGACTTTAAGATTAATTTAGATCTTGGATAAATCTAAACCCAGCATTCCAAATCAAATATTTGGGTTAAGGACTCAAGTCCTGAAACCCCCTCTAAGGTAATTTTTCTGTCACCTTGAAATTCAAGAATTTGGCACCTGATTCAGAGTCTGTCAAATTTATATTAATGTGACATGTCACTAGTCAGTGCTTTAAAAACCGGACCAGACCGGCCGGTTCGACCGGTTCAACCGTGAACCGGTCACAAGGCCGGTCCGGTTCAGCCCTAAAATCGCTTCTGCAAAGAACCGGACTGAGGAAACCGGTCAGAACCGGCCGGTTCAACCGCGAACCGGTGAACCGGTCCGGTTATTTTTGAACCGGCCGGTTCAAATCTCACAAATTTTAAGTATTTTTTTAAATAAATAAATTAATATATATTAAAAACATTTAATTAAAGTTAAATACACTTTATATAATAAGCACTTTTGTACTCAAAGCATCATGACACATTTTCACATGACCTCCCCATGTGCTCCCTTGGTGCAAAGAATCTAAATATGCTATATAAATAATAGCAAGAAAGTGTTTCTAAGGGATGTGGGACTAAAGAAAAGAGATGAGGAGTGTATGAGTTCATATCATATATAATGGATATAAAATCTATTTTTAAATAGATTTTTTAATTAATTATTTTTTATGTGAGTGATAATTATTTATTAGTTAATAATAAAAAATTATTTATTTATACATAATAAAAAATAATTTATCATTAATAATTTTATTTATTTATTAATGATTTTAGATATAAATTTATAAAATAACTTTTGTATACAATATATCATAAACATGTAAAATATATTTAATCATATAATAAAAAATAAGAATAGTTTATATTAAATTTATAAACTTATGTTAGAATTAAATTTATATTAAATATGTAACATAAATTAATAATAATATATATTAAATTATATGGTTATATATAAATTAAATTTAAAATTTGAAAAATATTCAAATTTAAAATTATATATTTTTATGAGTGTAAATTCTTATAATTATGAGATTTAATTTTCTTTTTGCTTTTATGTAAGATTTTAAAATAATTATTTTACTTAATTATATAAGTTTTAATGTTTCATAGTTTTTTTTAATTTAATTTTTTATCTCATACTTTGAATGATAACATTATTTTTATGTTAATTGTATTAAATTTAAATAATACTTATTATTTATTACGTCATCCGGTTCGACCCTGGTTAGACCAGCTGAACCGGTCGAACCGTGAACATCTCCTTGTTCCGGTTCGTTGTCCGGTCCGGTTTTCAAAACCTTGTCACTAGTACTAATCCTCCAAATTTGAGCCCATTTGGAGGGCCCTAGCCTCAAAAACCAGTTAATTCCCAAGGGTTGCAAAAGTTTTAAATATTTATGATCTACGCCATTGGACCTATCACCTAGTGGAATTTGACCTTGGAATCCCCTCCAAACCTTTTGATCCCTTCCAGACATTTGATATTGATATGTTAAGTATTAATCTACATTTTTTGGAATCACTTTAACCCAGAATGGACTTGAGGCCACAATGACCAAAATGTCCTTTAAGGGTATTTTTGGACTTTTGACCAAAATTTAATATGACTTAACCTCATTGATCCTTGGAACCTCCTCCAATCATTTTCAAACTTTGTTTGGAGCCTATTAGACCCAACCTTAGACCCTGAGTCAACCTAGGTTGACTCAATGACCCATTAAGTGCCCAAATAGGTCACTTGACCCAAATGACCTTTCTAGACTTTGAGACCCCTCCCATTATACCCCCTTTCATCCAAACCCTTTGACCAAAACCACTTCAATCCTATCTAAACCTATGGAGTGACCCCTTAGGCCTCCAAGAGATCCCTCTTGGAAACCCAAGTCTTGGGCTCACTTGGGTTGGCCATTTGGCTTGATCTAGTGCCCAAAGAGAGGCCCCCCTTAAGCCATTTTTCAATCCTAGCCAAATTGGATGCAACCCAAGGTACCATTAGGTCTCCTTTGGCTCAATACACCGTCCATGGCCAACCCAGCCATTGAGTCAACTTGGGTCAAGAGTTAAGCTAACCCAAAGTGGCCAAAACCACTTGGGATTGAGCCAACTCTCACCCTAAGCTCAATTGAACAAAGCCAACACCTCCATTAGATGGCCCTAGGTCTAACACACCTCCCCTAGCCAGCCCAAGTCTTGGATTGACTTGGGTCAACTCCCGGGTTAGCCCAAAGTGTCCAAAACCACATTGACTTGAGCCATCTCCCATCTCAGGCCAATTTAAACCCAATTATCACTAGCATTGGGTGCACCAGGCCCAAACTCACTTCATATATCAAACCCAGGGTATGGCCTGACCTGGGTTGAGCCCAATTAGACCTTAATTGAACAGGATTAGGTCAAACTGAGCCATCTTCTGCCCTAGGCCAATCCAAACCCAATTACCACTAGTATTGGGTGCACCATACCCAGACTCACTTCCCATATCAAACCCAGGGTCTGGCCTGACTTGGGTTGAGCTTAATTCAACCCAAATCGATCAGGTTTGGGTTAACCCGAGCCATTTGATCCAATTGGACTTTCCCAAATCAAAATGAGCTCACCCCCGAGCTCATCATGTCCCCATCATTCTTTCTATGTCAACCCGACTCAAACCCTGGTCGACAGCGACCAGACCAATGGAGTTTGAACTCTGGTGGTCCCCCCCCCCCTCCACTTCAGACTTGACTCAAAGCCTTCCAAAGGCTGTGCTCACCGGCTTTAGGCTCACGATCTCTTTGGGAGGATGTCCCCTCCCACCTGGCATCCATCCAAGGCTCGGTCCAATTGATCCTGGTCATCCAAGCTCGCAGGAGTGAGTTGAATAGGGGGGCAATTACCATACCAAAACATTTGCATCCAAGTTTTCAAAATCACTCCCCAGAGCTCCTCAAGGTTCCTCTCTTGCTTCCCAATCTCCTAGTTTCTCCTGTCCATCCGTTCGAGCAAGCTCCAGCGATAGCATTCCACACTCTGCTCGAAGTCATACCTCCAGCCATCCTCCGGTCCGAACGTCTGAAGGATATCTGTTCACCTTCATCCCTTGAAGCTTACTTATAGAGAAGCTCATCTGTTGAGACATTCTCTATGGTAATATTTCAATCCCGAGCTCCCTAGATGGGTAGTTCAGTCAAGTGTAAAGGAAACCTTTACCCCAACGGATTTCCACCATTAGATTGAAGGTTTCCACCTTCCTGATCCTTCCCTTGAAATTTCATCGGAGTTCACTGGCGAGATCTCTCGCATCACGCCGGAATAGGTCCACAACTTCGGGTTCACACAGGAGGTTGAAGATATAATCCTAGCCATTGATTCCAATCGACAGTTTGGATTAAATCCTGCAGTTCTGGAGGCCATCTGATCCCGACCGTTTGATCTTCCATCCAACGGCCATGGTTAATCTGACTATTATTAGGCCAGTCGCTAATGATTGCCCTGCTAATCAGATAGCGATGCATGTAAAGAGTTGGCTAACTGGGTAATTAAAGGATTAAATTCACGGAAAAATCATGGGAAACTTAAAAAATTAAGATCTCTCAATCTATTTGGCCGATTTAGGTGTTCTTAGGCTCATTGGAAAGATCTCAGTGAGATCTACAAAACAATATAGCCACAAGCCCTGATTATATTTGTGTAGAGTTTAATTTTAATTTGAATGAAATATATATTATTTCATTTATTTGTTAATTTGAAGTCACCAGGGCTTGAAACTTTGGGAGAGTGAATTTGGGCATGTCTTTGATACGTCCAACTTTTCCCTCCCTTGTTTGAGTAGTTTAAGGGCATTTTCATGCCAATTTTGGTTCAAGGGTCATGGTTTGACCTTGAATTCAAATTGGAACCATAATCTTTTCAATAGGAATTAAAGATTAATTTTTAGTGTGATGATGATGCTTAGCATAGGGAGTTTAAGGCCACTAATTTTAACCCAATCCGACCCTAGGATAGCTCGCTAGAAATTTTCTAAGGTAACTTAGAGATAACCTTAGGTGGCTTGGTTAGCCACCTTAAAGAACTCTATTTGAACTCAAATTTGGTGTGTTAGAGCCTTGAGATTAGGTGATCCCATGTCCCAAATAAAACTAGATTTTGTGCCTATTTGGTCCACCAATTAGGAGCCTTAAGATTCACCCCTAGAATTGACCCTTCAAACCCTAAAAGTTTTCTAACAAACCAAGATTAATTCCAAAAATTTCATAAAATACGTCTAACTGACCATAATTTAATACTTAATCAGTGAAAATTTAAATCACTTTAATATGATATCAAATTCAACCATAATTTAATTTTAAGCCAAAATCAATGTTTAATCAATTTATTTAATTAAGAATAATTAAAAATCCCAAATAATTTCCAAACACTTGGAAACACTCCCATGGGTCTTTCCTGACCATTGGAAGTGATTCCATGAGGTTTAGAATGAGTTTGTATCAAAATTATTAAAACCTTCCTAATTAACCAATTTTAAAATTCAAGTGATTAAGGAAATTTCCAAAATTCATAAATAATTTTAGAAAATCCCAAATCAATCAAACTCAAAGGAATATGATTTAAAATAAATTATAATATTTTATAAAAATGTTAAACCTCCAAAATCTAGTCAAAGCCAAAAAGTTAACAGTTTGGTCAAACTTAGGTCAAAATTTAGGCTCAAATTCAGAAATTCATAACTTTTCATATAAAGCTCCAAATTAAGCTTGCTAATAATCTAGCTATTCATCATAAGGTCTAATATTAGTTAAAAATTTAACATATTTAAAATTAACTTTAATTTAAAAGGTCAACTTTTAACCTCTTAATTAACACGTTAAGATAATTCAAAAAATGTGATAATACATTAAATTTTCAAAAATTTCTAATTTGAATAATAAAATACTTAATCAAATCCTTAAAATCAATAAATAACTAAAATTTTAATTTCAATCTACCTTTAATCTTCAACCAATTAAGATAGCAATCACTTAACAATTAAAAGATATCTAAATTAAGCTTTAATACACTAATACTTAAACCTTAATATAAAACTTTCCTTCAGCCTTAACAAACTCAAACTTTAGACAACCCCAACTAACTACCCAGCCTAAGATTTACCCAGCCACACGATCTTCTACACACACTTTAAATGGTTTGCTAGGACAAGAATTCGAATGGCAGCCACACTTCTCACAGAGAAATTATTGAGTGCGGCATTATGGTGAGAAGAATCGTTTGAATTATGAGTTTACAAATTATGTTTATATAGTGTGTCTATTAATTTAATATATAATACAGAAATGTATGTAGAGTGTGCGCACTTACATATTCAGATAATTTTTTTCATCTGGAAGCAGCACAGAATAATTTCTTCTTGGGCAAAAAAAAAAATTACATACATATCGAAAAAAATCTTTT
>CM039721.1:5623818-5791763 GCA_022539455.1 Dendrobium nobile | reverse complement strand
GTACTTGATTAGTTAAAAGGCTTTAAAAATATTTTTTTAAAGATTTGGCTTCCCCAAGTCGGTACCTTCATCCTCTCAGTGGGTTACCCAGACCTCATCCGGCAGGGGAAGTGTCGTAAATAAGGAAAAAAAGAAAGTGTAGTAACTATGCATGCGACCCGGGGGCGATCCCCGACTATTCCCTAGATTCGTTATCTTTCTATGTTGATTAACTTCTTAAAATTTTAAACTTTTGATTACGAGTATAAAATTTTCACACCCTCACATATCCAGGCTAAAATAAAAGCGGCACACAAATGCCAAAAAACTAAGAAAAATAAGTAATCATATACGCAATCACATCAACACATCAAATATAATCAAATTAATTATTAAATGATCCATAGGTAAACTGACTTGCTTATTACAACCCAAAAGTGCAGAAAGTAAAGTGATCGGGTATCACTAACAATTACCCGGATTCTACTCCTAATAAAGATGTAAGTGACTTTAAGTGGGATACTTTTTGTCTTGAATTCTTCAGTCTTCTCTCCTTTGGGCTTCTTGGATTCTTCGTATTGGGCTATCCAAATAGAAAAGAGAGCTCTTCTTTTAAGGGGAAGGCCACCCTTTCCTCTTTGGGTATAAAAAAATGATTCAAATTTGGACTTCTAAATGAAAAAGGACTATCCCCAAAGGGTATCCTTTCTCTTTGGAATTCAACCTTGGATCTGTGTATCCCGACTCAAAGTTCATCTTTCATAACTCTTACATCTCAAACAAATTATATTTAATAAAATAAAAAAATTTATACTCTTCGTAGGTTCTCATAGGTATTTAATAAATCAAAATATATCCCAAGAGTTGTATATATGTGCGTATATATATATGTGTGTATATATATATTATATGTATATATATATTATATATATATATATATATATATATATATATTATATATATATATATATATATATATATATATATATAATTATATATATATATATATTATATATATATATATTTATATATTATATATATATTATGCAGAAAAAAATAAACACACCGGCCATGCTCTCTTATTATTTGGGGGCTTAGCAGCTGAAGTACATGTAACAAACATATTTATAATTGATTTTTTTATTATTCAGCCCCCTTTTAATGCCCTGCATGAGTGTGACCACTTACAGAAAATTTTATGAACATCTATATCACTCCTATCATAAGGATAATCTAGTCGCCAAATACATCAATCATTCATAGAGTGCATTAGAAGTAAGCAAACAAACCAGATAATTTTATCAACAACATGTAGTGAAATCTCAAAACATTTGGCACACAGCAGAAAAGTAAATACTGGCCTAGCCTAGATCTAGAGTCGGTTGTTGATGCGTTTAAACAACTTCATAATATAATAGACTGAAATCAATAAATTTACTTAATTCAATCCTAATTGTCGTCAAGATCGCAATTTGACTGCTCTACCTCGAACTAGGGGCAGCAATCACCAGTCACCACTACCGAAGTCCTCAACTTTCTCTGCCTAGATCTGTCGTCTTCTTCTCCGAGCTGCGATTTTTCTCTACAAATTAAAAACTGTCATTTTTAGCCGGAGACTGAGGTTTCCAACCAATGGGTGCCTCAAAGAAGTGGATGAAGTTGCTCATCGGCCTAAAGAATCTGGAAAAAGACGAAGTTGTAAGCCGATTGATCCTTCTATCTGAACGTGCTACTCTATTTTCTCTTTTTTTGTTCTGATCTTTATGCTTCAACTGGTTTTGAAACAGAAGAGGGGCGGTGAAACTAACATGATTAAGAACAGCAAGTGGAAAATGCCATGGAGGAGCTCAAATAGAAATCGTCATCCGTCGACTTCAGAAGCTTCTGATACTTCATCAGTGGAAGCCGAAGCTTTCACCTCAGCAGCGCCGGTGGCGGCGGCCGTGGTCCGAGCGCCATTAAAGGATTTAAGGAAAGACTGGGCTGCAATCAGGATACAGAGAGCATACCGTGGAATCCTGGTGCGAAATCTTTTTCCTCTCTGGTTTCGTTTTTTAAAAAGCTTTCTTTTTTAGGTTAGCGAAAGTAAGAAAAAAAGCCTTTCTTGGTTGTTGGAAGTTTAGGCAAGAAGAGCATTGAGAGCGCTGAAAGGGATCGTGAGGCTTCAGGCCTTCGTGAGAGGTCATCAAGTGAGAAAGCGGGCTGCGGTGACCTTCAGATGTATGCAGGCTCTTATTCGAGTTCAGGAGCTGGTTAGGGCGCGGCGGTCAAGATTTTCAGCTGAACGGAATGGAGTGAAGAAGATAATTGAGAACCAGCGAAGTGACAGGGATCCATTAAAAGCGGCAGAGGTAATCTTGCACTCATGGTGTTTGATAAAATGCCGAGTAGAGAATGTTAATAATGTTGGTCGAAATATCATCTTTTTTGTTTTTAAATGGATTAATAGTGATAGTTTTTAAATCTAGATTGTTATATGATTATATCTACATTATTCAGAGCAGCAAGCTCTTTTTTGCAGAAATTTCTAAGTTATTTCGAGGAGACTGAAAATAAGGCCATGTTGACTAACGAGCAAACTTGTTTCTAAACAAAAGTTTTAAGGATCTGTTTGTTTCAGGCTTAAAGGATGCTTTGGGCTTCGTTTGGAACAGTTTTTTTATTGCTTCTTAAAGCAGCTCTAAAGCAGCAGGAAGAAAGTCGTCCAAAACGAAGCCTTAGCCTCATAAACCCGCTTAGTAGTTTTTCACAGCCATTCATTTAAATTCAGAACTTTGAACACTTATATTGTTGATGCTTCTTGAGACTGTTGAACAATTGTCGGTTTTCTCCTGTTCATTACAGGAAGGTTGGTGTGATAGCCAATGCACACTAGCACAAATCAAGGCAAAGTTGCAGATGAGAGAAGATGGTGCAATCAAGAGGGAAAGGGCCATTGCTTACTCTATAGCACAACAGGTCTCCTTCTTCACCAAATCATCTTCTCTTCACAGTAACCTTCTACCAATCCATGTTCTGTTTAGCTAAGAACTATTCCTTCCTTCTGTCAGCAATGGAAATCAAACTCAAACGTGAGGTCTGATCCATCTCTTAGCTACCTAAAACGACATGATTTTGAGAAGAGAAATGGAAACTGGAGCTGGTTAGAGGCATCTAAGTTTGAATGTAGAAACTGTGAAGCTAGTTCTGTTAATATCAGAAAGAACTATGTCACAACAAGAGTTTCTGCGAAAGCTCGACCTGCATCATCGCCAAGCTCTGAGGTTCATTGGGGTGACACTTCTCCTTCTTCTTCTGTATACTTTTCAACACCAATCTCTGCCACGAGGAGTCTATTCACGTTAGAAAGAACAGAAGATAGCAGAAGTAGAAAGCCAAGTTACATGAATTTGACTGAATCAGCCAAGGCAAAGCTAAAGAACTGCTTGAAGTGTGAAACTGGTGAGGAAAATGGAGAAGAATATTGTTTGTGTGAAGAGTGACTGAATTGCTTCTGTGCTTTGGCTTCCTTATTGGCAATCTAGGGAGAGTTTTGTGTTTGCCAGAGTTGTAATCCTAGCTTTGTCATCAGTGGCACATAATTTATTACATGATTAATTGGATTAAGGGTCTTTCTGTGAAGAGACTATTCTGTGCGGACTCCGGACGGGAGAACTGTTCAGTTACGTTGGGTACCGAGCTCGGTATCGAGCGGTACTGAGCGTGGTACCGCGTCGGTACTGAGCTCAATATCAAGCGCGGTACATTGTGAGATGACGTGGCACATTTTTTATTGATTTTTCGGGCCACATTCGGACTCAGTCCTGAGACATTTACAATTTTTTATAAAGATGATTATAAAGTTGTTGAAAAATTATTTTTTTTGAAAGTTATTGTAAAAAATAACTTAATAGCACAAAAATTCTTTAAAGCAGCAAAAAAATTGTAATCAAATAAAAATTTTGATTGTGATATAAAAAGTAAAATAGTAAAAAAAAAAACATGTCCAAATAAAGCGCAAGGCTTCCTTTGGGATAGCTTTTTTTTAATTTCTAAAACATCTTTTTAGTACGAAAATTACTCAAAAGCCGTTTTAGAAAGTAGTAAAAAAGTTATCCCAAACGAAGCTAGAGTCGAGCTACAGTGAGTTGCTTTTGATTACATAATCTTCTATTTGTTTTTCCACCAATAAGCAACAGTATATAAATAAAACCAAAAGGGACCAAAAATATTATAAATTATAGGTTCAGATGAAGATTTTCATTCTCAACCTGACCTCTTAATGGCTTGGAGCTTAACCCCATGCTTGAAATTAACAACTATGCCAAATTGAAATTGCAAAGGGGACTCCATCTTAGAAGAATGTCTGAAAATATAATTTCTATAAAGATGGATTACTGTGAGTTTGATCTCTTGTAAGGAAAATTTTTGACCTATGCAAGCCCTCGGGCCGAGCCCGAAAGGTATGTGAGCATGAGCATGTCTCATCTTCTCTTCTTCGCCGGTCGGGTCGAACCTCTCGGGCCGAAAAAGATGTGGGTCTGGAAAGTGTTTCGGGTCCATGGCTAGCACTCCTGGTGCTAGCCACACCCATGTCCCCTACAAGATAAAATTAAGAGAAATTTATTAAAATAATATTGAAATTATTATCAATTTCATTAATACCTAAAGATGTATATTAATATTTTTTTTGTCATAATAGATATCAAAATTATTAAATTTATTTCGAGATTAGTGTAATATAAATTTAATTTAGTTTTAATAATTATATTCTTGCCTTAGGTAGAAGATAGCCTCCAATGTCAACCTGCTGATTTGTCTCTCTTGCAATCAGCGGTGAGACTGTGTAAAGTCTCATAGCCTCCTTAACCACCTGAATATAATAAAAGAAGGTAAATATAGTTGCAAGAAAAAACATTTATCTGAGTGTAGGAGTTTAAGTGAGTCAAACCGATGAGTCAAATCGACTCGTAAGATGACTCTAGCTTAGCTGAACAAATTGCTCATTAGCTTAGCTCGATGAGCTAGCGAGTCAAGCTTGAGCCAGCTTCAACTCGGCTCGCTAGCTTGTAAGTCAGCTCATTTTAAAAATATTATTATAAAATATAATTAAAATATATTAAAATTTAGGAGTTAAAGCTTAAAGCTATTTTAAGTATTTAAATATTAAATTCCAGTTTTTTATAGCAAGTGATTTATTATTATTTATCTTCTAATTTTTCATTCTTTTTAAATTTATTATATTATGTGCTTGAATCATAATATTTTTTTCCTTTTTTTTTTATAAATAAATTAGCACATGTGCTAGCTTGAACTTATAGAGTCAAATTTAGGCTTCATTTGAGACGGCTTTCTTACTGGCTTTTAAAACAGCTTTTTAGTACAAAAATTTAAATTTTTAGGCTAAAAAGCTACTTTAAGAAGCAATAATAAAGCCGTCCCAATGAAGCCTTAAGCCCGGGCTTGAATTGGATTAATTAATTAAGCACAATCTTAAATTAGGAGTGATTATATTGTCTTATATAGATAAAGAAATAATTACCAGATCAAGATAAGGAAACTTATGCTGCAGATCATCAGCCGTTGGCAGAAGATCCGACGGCCCGAATTCATCGATCTCTCTCAGAAGCTTCTTCTCAACCTCCTCATGCTTCGAAACCAAGTAGATGACACAAGAGAGAGTAAAGGAAGTGGTGGTGGAGCCAGCGAGGAGGTGCTCATAAGCAAGAGAGCTGATGTAGTCAGAGCTAATGAAGTCAAGTTTCCTTATTGAATGTTCACCTTCCTGATCTTCTCTTTTACAAAGTATAGCAGACAAGAAGTTCTTTCTCCCTCTTTCCTTTTCCCTCTCCCTTTGTGCTACGATGGAGTCCAGTTTCTTACTGAGCTTCGAGTTTGTTCTCTCTATTTTGTAGTCTGCTGTCCATGGAATCCTCTTCAGAACTTGCCTGAAATTACATTTATATATCTGTTGCATGTTAGAATATTCAAAGTGGTAGAGTGATGAATATTTATTATTTTAGTTTTTTACAAATAATTAATACACATAAACGAAGATTGCATGATTTTTTTTTTTTTGGGAAAATTTGGGGACAAAGCCCATATATTAAAGTAAATTTAAATACAAGACAACAGAAGATTGTATGATACACCGAAGTTTTAATGTGAAAATTTTAGAAAGAAAAAAAATCACAAGACTTGACTTAGATGAAATAATTTAATATATAAATAAAATTTCAGATATTTGCTCTTCCCTTCAATTGAAGAAGAGGAGATTACAAAATAATGATCTCAACCTTGGTCTGTTGTAAATTGTAATTATAGTAGATGTTCAGGGGCAGAACCAGCCTTTCATTTTGGTGGGGGGGCGGGGGGGGGGGGGGGGGGGGGGGGGGGGGGGGGGGGGGGGGGCGCAAAATTTTCTTATTAATAGACAAATATAAAAAAAAAAAAACAAAATGAGCACATAATTCAAAATGAAATTTTGTATTCCAATAAGATAGATAAATTGAAAACTATTACAAATTTATCAATCTATTTTGCATTTTTTGATAATATTGGATTACATCTTCATTGGGAATCAAATCAAACACATCTTTTTCAATGTAAGTCACAAGCCAATCGTTGATCCAATCATCACCCATCCTACTACGCAATCGATGTTTGATAATTTTCATGGCTGAAAATGCTCTCTCCACTGTAGTAGTAGCAACTGATAAAGTTAATGCTAAAGTAATAAGTCTGTAAACTAGAGGATACACGCCATTCTTCTTGAACTTAACAATCTGCTTTGCAAGATCAGCAATGCTTCTTAGAGAGGAGAACTCTTCACTAGTCCGCATATCAATAATGTAAGTTGATAATTGACTTTTAAGAGCAACAACCTCAATTATAGAAAAATCACTTGGATATAACTCTGCTAGACATATTAATTTCCTCTCATCATCAGCATGAAAAGAATCACTTGGGTTTAAACATGACACATAAAGCACCTCAATCACAGAAGCATACATACGCATAAGACTAATCAAAGAGTGAAAATGTGAACTCCAACAAGTATCACTAGTTTTCTGCAAATTTGTCTTTTGATTCAAACCTTTGCCACTTATGAGATTGCTATTTTTAAGATGAAGAAGTACTTTATCATGCTGAATACTTTTAAGAGCATCCGATCTCTTATAAGAAGCCCCGATAGTATTAATAATTCTAGAAATGAACTCAAAAAGATGCTTTACTTGCCAATGATTCTTTGCCACTGCCACCAAACATAATTGGAGTTGATGAGCGAAACAGTGAACATAAAATGCTTGAGGATTATCTTTTAGAATTAGGGCCTTTAAACCATGGAATTCTCCTCGCATATTGGATGCTCAATCATAACCTTGACCACGCATCCTTTGTATGCTCAACGAGTGTTTGGCTAAAATGTCTTCAATGGCTGCTTTTAGTGTTACTGCATTAGTGGATATGACATGTTTGATGCCTATAAATCTTTCAATCACTTGACCCAACTTATCTACATATCTCACTGCAATAATAACTTGTTCTTTCATAGAAACATCACGGGATTCATCAACTATAAGTGAGAAGTATGAGTTACCAATATCTTTCATGATATATGTTAAAGTTTGAGCTGATGCAGCAAAACATATTTCTTTCTGAGCTTTTGATGAAGTTAACTTCAGATTTGAGTTGGCATTTGCAGATGTCACTGCCTTAATTTCCTCATTATGATCAGCTAGAAAGTCAAATAGCTCTAAATAATTTCCTCGATTCTCTGAATTGGAAGACTCATCATGCTCACGAAATGATAATCCCTGGCGTAACAAAAATCTAACACAATCAATGGCTGCATGCAACATGATCCTATATTGTTTTTTGTTCTTGTCATCTTTGCTTAACCATAAAGCTGGAACACTTTGTTCTTGATTCTTCATCAAGTCTTCACATTTTTGTCTAGCTTTATTATGTACACTATTGTGATCTCCAATGTGACATAATAATTTTTCTTTCTTCTTCCAATTTTTGAAACATTCTCCAATAAATGAATCACCACCACCTTTACCTTTAATAATCTGCTCTTAAGATTTAAATAGATAGCAATAAAGACAAAAAACAACGTCTTTCTGCAAACTGTACTCTAACAAATCAGAGTATTCATCAAACCAATTCGGATTGAACCTACGTGCAATATTTCCATATAAAGTTTCGGGAAATTGATGACTTCTCCGTTGATGGGGTCCCTTCAATAGATATGATCTCCGAATCTTATCTCTATCATTTACATCATAACTCCAAATAGGAGGTCGGAGTTCTAGATCTGCTGGGAGATTGTTAATGTCAATTTCTATTCGCTCTTTCATCTTTAAATAACGCTCCATTTTCCTAAACCCTAAAATGAAATTTATTATTATCAAAGAAGAGCGACCGTCAATCAAAATATTTACATCATAACAAACAATGAAATAGCAAAATAACAATTCCAAAATTATTATCATGAGAATCTCTTTTAGCATTTCTAACACAAAACAACAATTCCAGAATTTTGTCTAAATGTTTCAAGTTGCATTTAGACGTAAGCGGACAACAATTCAAGTTGCATTTAGAAATAGCAAAATAACAATTCCTAAATTGAATCTAGTAACAGTAAGCAGACATTGCCAGTTAGTTTTGTAAATTCCTATATTGCATCTGCTCATGTTATAGTTGCCAAAGGTTTTCTAAATGGCTGTTTTGCATAGGATCCATTATTTCTAGAGTATTTTCAATTATGTTTTGTAAATGGCTAATAAACTGAAATTCAAAACCAAGCAACAGTTCCGCCCTTGTAGATGTTGGATAAATAGTAAAGGGTGATGATAATGATTAGATTGTATTAGTCGGGTGTTGATGAAAGGATGCCGTTTGTAAGAAGCATTAGGAGATCAATTAAGTTATCTATAATTCTATTAAAAAGACAGTAAACTCAAATACATACTTGACCCTTATGAGTGGTAGGAAAGACTTAGCAAAGTAGCATATTAAAGGCTTGTTAAATATACGTGCTGGTCCTATAGTGGTTGATATACTCATAGGGATCAAAAGTTCTATCATATAGATCAATGACATTTATTTTGAACCCAACTTAGGATTAATGGATGCTAGAGAATTGCCTCTGTCAAAGATGAAGTCTCTTGAAAACTATGATAATGAGTAAGTTGATTAATATCCCTACAAAAAATTATTAGTCTTGAACTAGACATCAATGTTCAACTCTTACGATATCACTAGGGGCATTGTAAATGTGAGGTCGAATTAAATTTCTATGGATGCCAAGAGATTATGAGTTGGTTGGAGATCATGTAAAGAGTGATTTGAATTGATAGTATCATGAAGATTTGGATTTGGCTATGGTGGAGAAGTAACTTAAAAAGGAGCTTTAACAAAACAAAGTTGGCCCCCCTAGCTCTAACTTCTTTTAAGAATTGAAAGATTTGAGCTTATTGTTCTTCTATTCTATGAAGATAATCCTAAAAAATTAAGTATGGGTGACCTCAAATGGCATGATTATGACGCCCTTAAGTGAGTGATTAGTCCTTAGATTGATATATAAGTGTTAAATTAGGAAGTTC
Source organism: Dendrobium nobile (assembly GCA_022539455.1). Lineage (NCBI taxonomy): Eukaryota > Viridiplantae > Streptophyta > Magnoliopsida > Asparagales > Orchidaceae > Dendrobium > Dendrobium nobile. Next base: position 5,782,194 of record CM039721.1, on the reverse strand, counting down.
CATCATTGTTGGTATTATGTATGTTAATCATTGGTGAGTGTTTGATGTGTGCTTAAAATATTTTTAACAAAGTGATGCCAAATTATTGCATGCTAGACCTTCATGGTTGTAGAGTGGGAATATTTAATATCTTAACTTTGTATGATGATCCAACATACCAAAATAAAAGAAGATTGCATGAGATACTAAAGTTTATACGTGAAAAACTTGAAAAGAAAAAAATTATAGGGTCTAACCGAGCTAAAATAATCCACTAAGTAAAATTATAAAGATACGCTCTTTACCTAAATCGGAGAAGATAGGATTAAGAAGTAGTGAACTTAAGCTTTTTTAATGTAATTGTAGTAAAACTTGTTGTAGAAGTGGTGGCGGGTGATGATAGCGATCATATGATGTTAGCCAAGTATTGGTGGTAAGATGATTATGGTTAAATTATGGTAGTTAGATGATAATAATCAAATGATGGTGATTGGATAGCAACAAATTATTGATAGATTTTGAGTGACGTTAGTCAGACGATGATGGTTAGATGATAGAAAATAAACTATTATGGTCGAGCAATACTGGTCAGATGAACGTGATTTGATTATGGTAGTTGAGCAGTGGAAGCTGGGTAATGATGATTCGGTGATGATAATTAGATGATAGTAGTGATCATCGACTTTAAAATTATGGTAGAGCTCTGAAAAAATTTCAGCACTCTTGAAGCTCTTTCTAACCTCAAATCAAGGTCACCTTAATAAGGAGAATGTGGGACAATTACAATTTTCTAAGAATGGAATTCTGATAAATCTAGATAATATCATAAAATATTGTATTAGATGATATGTGCTGATTCTTTTGATCATAAATCATTTTTCTAGTATTCTAGTGTTTTAATAACCTTAGCTTGGGCTTGTTGGATTTGTCTCATTAAGTAGCAAATTGATTTGACTATAAGTAAACAAGAATTGAAGATCATTTGATCGTTTAATTGATGTTAGGAAATCTCCAACTACACTTGAACTTGATTTTCGCTCATTTGTAGTAAGATCATATCACAACTAGTGTCGATGAGTTCAACTCATTGAGATATTCAATTTGATGATAAATTTGTTGAAATCAAAATTCAAATGATCCTTAATTAAATTCTGAAAGTTTCTAATTCAAAGATTGTGTCAAGATTCTCACTCAATAGGATGAGTTTTCCAATGATGTATCAATATCTAATTTTTAAATTTTTTTTAATATTATATTATCTAAATTACATTAACATGTAAATGAAAATACTTGTTTTTTCACTTTAAATAAGCTAATACTAGTGATATTTTTTATGTCATTATAAATTCAACTATTATATAAGTTAATATAAAATACATACAAATTCAATTGTATATATCTAAATACATAAGATTTATGTTTTATATTTATATAACATCCTCTTATCTAAAAATTCTTTAATAGAGCATGAAATTACCTACTACACATATATGTTCCTTCTAAATTTTACAATGTGTAGTAGATATTTTTTATGAATAATTATCTTCTTTTTTCATGTAATAAGAGATGCCATTTATTTTGTTTGTTCATACTTGGCTCATATTGGATTTAATAATTATAACCAAACAAACATAAATTATAATAAATTTCAATATCAAAACTTGAAAATAATTGATAAACCAAGTCATAAAAAAAAAAGAAAAAAAAAATCATCATCCTCATCTTCTTTGAGTTCTATAATTTATTGATTATAACTATCTGTTAGTATACTATATTAAAGGCAATTCTATATAAATTTCCTTACCTGAAAGGCTCCTGAAGGATTGGAATCAGCAGAGCTAGTATTATGGAGAAGGAACCAGAGAGATCCATTTTGAGTGAGGTAGTAGAGTATATGTGCTCTTTGATGAATTCGGAGACTTCGTTATTATTGTTGTTGTTGTTATTATTATTGCTATATGATGGCGATTGGTTTCTAAGGAGGCCGAAGTCGAAACCAAAGGCGGCTTGGGCGATGACATCGGTGGCAAGCTTGAGCGAGAGGTCAGAGAAGATGATGTCATTGCCTTCTTCCTGTGATTTAGAGAGGAAAGAAGTTGCAGATTCTATGTAAGATTGCATGGTTGGGATGAGGCTGGCTAAGTGGGAAGGCTGGTAGAGGGAGATGATTGTGTTTCTCATTGCTGTCCACTTTGAATAATCCCTGCAACAAAAAGAGAAATTTGTTCGCAACATTTAGGAAAATACATTTTCAATACAAGTTTTTAGTGCTGCATATTACAAACAAAAATAGGAGAAATTTTGGGTGAGGATATTGTGATTAGAATTTGATAACAATGAGTTTTGAATTTATTTTTAAATGAGTGTAATATTTGAATGATCAATTAACTATTATATTGCACGCTTTTCAATGCAAATCCAACCATTTAAAATCTTAGATCATACAATCTTTTATATTTACATTGAGATTAGTGCAATCTATGAATAATTAAATAATTTTTACATTGCACTTATTCAAACTAAGGCTTCATTTGGGATGACTTTTTTACTCATTTTTAAAGTAGTTTTTAGTACAATATATTTAATTTTCATATTAAAAAGTTGCTTTAAGAAGCAATAATAAAGCCGTACTAAATGAAGCCTAAATATAAAATATTTAAAACTCATCATAATCAATTTTTTTGTCAAGTTATTATTATTATTATTATTATTATTATTTAATTTAATATTCATGCTCATAACAATATAAATAATTTATATATTTTAATTAATTTTTATAAATTTAATTTTAATGATGGATCAATTTGTCAACAGTTAATAAATGTTGACAAAAGGAGAAGCCAGCTTTGTTTTATTTGTTATCCTTCAAAATTAAAAGCTAATTATTTATTAAATATTAACTTTATTAAATTAAGATGAATTGCATGCCTTTCTCATATGAATTATCTGTAATAAATTATTTTGTTAATATATATTAAATGTCATAGAGACAATATTTTTAGCACAAAAAAAAATTTTAAAATTAAATATACATTTGGACAATTGTACAGTAAATATGATATGAACAATGATATAAATCACAAAGAGTAATATTCTATTAGTCTAGTTGCAAGCTTTCTCTCTCACAATAACAAGCTTTTTTTATTTATTTAAATGATTTTAGGGTTTAGGAATAATTAATAATTATTTAATTCTTATATTGCACTTATTCAAATTAAGGCTGACGACTTTTTTACTGCTTCTTAAAGTAGTTTTTAATTAAAAAAATTTAATTTTTGTATTAAAAAATTGCTTTAAGAAGCAATAAAGAAACTGTCCAAAATGAAGCATAAATCTAAAATATTTAAAACTCATCCTGAACAATTTTTTTGTCAAGATATTATTATTATTATTATGTAATTTAAGATTCATGCTTATAACAATATAAATAATTTATATTTTTTAATTATTTTTTTATAAATTTGATTTTAATGATGGATCAATTTGCCAACAGTTAATGAAATGTTGACAAATGGAGAAGCCAGCTTAGTTTTATTTTTTTATCTTTCAAAATTAAACACTAATTATTTATTAATTATTAACTATATTAAATTAAGATGAATTGCATGACTGTCATTTGAATTATCTGTAATAAATTATTTTGTTAATATATATTAAATGTCATAGAGACAATATTTTAGCACAAAAAAAATTAAATTTGGACATTTCTGCTGTAAATATAATATGAACTTTGATCTAAGCCACTAAGAGTAATATTCTATTAGTCTAGTGGCAAGCTTTCTCTTTCACAATGACAAGTTTTTATTTTTATTTTTTTATTTATAATTTATTTATTTTTTTAAATATTTTATTCATAGAAATATATTTAATTTTTCGGATTCAAAGAATTTTTTTATTATCAAACAATAAACATCAAATTAATACATTAATTCATTGTATAAAAGTTATAAATATTATAATTTGAATGTGAAACTTCTTTTATTTAATGCTTAATTTTGAAATAAAAATTTATTTTAATATTGCGCATTTTATTTCATAAAAAATGGTATATTTCTGCATTAAAAAATTAAAAAGGGATTTAAATATAAATCATAAAAAATTTATGTATTTACATATGTACTATTTAAAATTTTATATTTATTTATATATAATTTTAATTTTAAATCACATTAAATTAAAAAAATGCAATTGACTTATTTTTAATATTATTTAGAGAATCAAATATTATATAAATAAATATTAAAATTTAAATGATAGGTATATAAGTATATAAAATATTATGATATACATATAAATACTAGAAAAAAATCTATAAATCAACTCAAATGTCCACAAAAGAATAGAAAATAATTCAATGCATAAAATAATAAAATTTTAATATAATTTCAAATAAGTGACAAAAAAAAATTTACCTAAAAAAAATTGTAAAATTTTATAATTTATATTTAATTTAATGCTACATATAATATTAAATTTTTTAAAGGAATTTTAACAAAAAATCAAAGACTTTAAAGCCCATTACATAAATATTTTTCTAAACGAAAGAACTCAAAGAACACTAAAGAAAACAGAGTTGGGAGGAACTAATCTAATAAGTCTGGCTTCAATCTACCTTGTAAAGAAGAGACCTTTCTGATGCAGAGGACTCCCAGCAATGGGAGGAGGAATACTCCTCCTATTAATACTCTTAAACTTCTTGATTCCCACCTCATAACAGAGCTCCGGACTCGCCACAATCACAATAACCTGTCTTCCCATATGAAATCTACGAACAAAACATCAATAACTGATCTTTTTATACCTATTTTTTTCCTGAAGAACACATATGCAGAAGAAGGAGGAGAAGAGCGAGAGAGAACCTGTAGATGGGGCCGTAGCGGTTGGCGAGAATGGTGAAGAGCTGAGGGCCGTGCTTGGCGAACAAAGGAAGGTGGCCGACGAGAGGAAGAGGCGGAGGGCGGGGCACGCTTCGCAATGACCAGTAGGGGGTGTAGAGATAGGCGAGGAAGACGGCGAGAAGGGCTATGGAGGTGGATATGTGTGGAAGGTATTCGGTGATGAAGGAGAGAAAGGAAGTTTGCATATTTGTGAGGGTTTGGCTTTGAGAAGAGAGGAGGGGAAGATGATAGTGCATTGAGTCTTCTACTGCTGTTCTGTTCTTGTGACAGGGAAGAGTTGATGCCGTTGGTGCGCTTTATCGTCCTCTTCCAAGTGGAGACAACACTAAACTGTTCTTTTTTATTTTCTATTTTTTAATTTTATATTTGAAGTGTATTTATTCTCAAAGAAAATTTAATGATTTTTAAGTTTAAGTAAAGGGATATAAATTCAAGTTGATGAGGCGAGTTTAGGTCCAACTCGATGTTGACTCGACCCAAAATTATTTGGCTAGAGCCAGACCTGTTTATTTTATGAGTTAAAACATTTGACCTAAATCCAATTTGATTGGAACCGGAACCAAGTTAATCGATCTAAATCTACGTAACACGAACTTGAATAGTAATCAGAATAATTTTGAGTTGATTTCAAGTTATTTGCGTCAATTCAAACCCGATTTGAATAATAATCGGAATGATAATTTTGACCCAAATCCAACCCAAATAGTAATATGATCAACTTGAACCAAGCTAGCATATATCAAATAGATCCAATGAATTTTTTCTCTGCTAGGCTTACTTCTCTGGAGCTTTGCCGGGGTTCTCCTCGCCGTGCTGGGGCCTCCCCCTTGTTAGTGCCGGCATCCTTGGTGATTTTCAGGGAAGTTCTCTCGGTCTTGTCTTGTGTTTTTTTTTGGGTTTTGAGTTTTCCCGTTTTGTTTTCAGTTTCCTTCTCCGGTGTTCGCCGGAATGGCGCCAATTCGTCTAAGTGACCATGGTTTTTTACGGGGCTCGTCTAATTCGAGCTCATTTTTGGAAGCGCTTGCTGGATCGAACTCTGTTTCGCCTTTTCCGGAGCTGCAGATCACTTCATTTCGTGGTTTACCCTCACTATGGATTTCCGATCAGGAAATCAACGATTTGGCTTCCCTTTTCAATTTTCTTTAGTTGGTTATTTCCCTACTAAGAGTCCCTCTCTTAATTCCATCCGCAAGTTCTTATTTAACCTAAAATTAAAAGGTGAATTTTTGGCACTTTGCTTGAACCATCGACTACTGTAGGGTATTTTGTCACCGTTCCTACCTTGTATTCAACTGCTACATGAAGCTTACGAAATGGTTGCCTAAATTGGATGTTGGTGTTGAGTCGCCTGTTATCCCGATTTGAGTTTCTTTTCCGCAATTGCATCCGCATCTCTATACCTCCCGTATACTTCATAGTTTGGGAGAAATATTTGGTAAACCCTTGAAAATAGATGCGACTACCTCTACGGGTTCCCGACCTTTCTTGGCTCGTGTTTTTGTGGAGCTTGATATTACTAAATCCTATCCAAACTAAGTTTGGTTAGGTTTTGAGAGTCAAGGGCATGTGCAGGAAGTTTCCTTTCTCTCTCTCTCTCTCTCTCTCTCTCTTGCTCTCTCTCTCTCTCTCTCTCTCTCTCTCTCTCTCTCTCTCTCTCTTGCGCTCTCTCTTGGACATTTAGCTGGAAAATTTGTCCCCCCCCCCACTTTGAATGACCTGTCTTTCGCTGTTGCTAAACTTGGTCCTACCATTGTTGGGCAGGTTTTGGGGAAAGTTGTGGATGATTTAGGGGCTATTGCTCTAATTATTAATTCAAGGCATAAGGGTGCTGCTATGTCTCCTGTTACGTTATCTCTTGTAAATCCTGCTTTGATTAGTTATCCTCCCCCTTCCGCTGTTGTGCCACTACTTCCTGTGGAGGATTGTTCGAATGAGGCGATAACTGTTGATTGTGGTCCTGTAGCAAATTATATGGGGAATGTGGAGGTTTTAGAGGGTGTTATACATGTGATTAATGCTCCTTTTTTAGCTCAGGTAAATTCTGTAGTGGCTGGGGTTGAGCCTAGTGCCCAGGTCTCCCGATGTTGTGCTAGTGATGGTGGTGCATTATTTTGTGACGTTAATTCTAAACCTATTTTATTTGGTGAGGGTACTGTGTCTGCCCCGTGTGATTTGACTATGGCTAAAATGTCATGTGTGGTCGCTGAGCAATTAGGTTCGTATGGTTCTCCAAATCGAGAATTGTCCCATGTGTATCACGATGTTGCCTGCCCTTTGGTTAATTTGGGTGTGGACAAGCAGGTTTAATCATATTTACCTTCTGACGTAGGCTTTGCGAGCAATGTTAATTTTGTTAATATTCCTATTTATGTGTTATCTAACACTGAAATGAAAGATCATGTGGGTAAGTCTGGAAAAAACTCTGTTTGCTTCAAACAGATTGGTTGATTTTAGAGGATTCTCTATCTTCTCCTTCTAGTGGGGAAGAAGAGGATTTTCATGTAAGTAAGGAGGTTTTGGACGCTCTGTCGGTCGTGGTTTTCATAATGCGAGGGTTACCAAGCATAGAATGAAAGGATGGTAGTAATTGGATTTGGTTTTACCCTTGCCAATTTCATCAAAGGTTTTTTCTGATTTCATGGACGATGATGAGGAGGCCCCTACGTCCCCTTATTGGCTTGGCAGGTTGGCAACTTGGGTGCATCTATTTGTGGATGGATTGTGTTCATATAGCTCACACCTACGGATGGTCCGTGCTTCATTTCGAGGCTGGTGCTGAGGGCCTCCACCTTGAGTCCCATCTCGTTGATTATTTTTTTCTTCTTAATTAGTTTTTTTAGCTTTTACTTTTTGTATCCCAGGCTGTGGGTCTCTAACTGTTGTATTCTTCCTTTTATACGCTTTGAATAAGTTTGTGCTTTTTGTGTTAAAAAAATCAACTTGAACCCAAAATTTTGAAGTTATTTGGGTTAAGTTGTTAGATCGAGTCATGCATTGGCACAATATTAGAGTTGACACTTGAGCAACATATTTAAGATTAAATTATAAGTGGCTCAAAATTTTAAGGGACATCAAATTTGGTTAGCTAGAAATTATAAGGTATGTTTAGGACTGCTGTAGCTTTTTGCAAAACTGATTATAAAGCTATTATGAGAAAAATGACCTTTTTAAAGCTGCTATAAAAAGCAGCTTCCCAACAGAAAAATTTATCAGAAGTAGCAAAGAAGTAGTAGTAAAATAAAAATTATGATTACAGTCTGAAAAATCAAACAATAAGAAAGTTGTCTAAAAAAAAATCATAAACAATTCAAATATATTCCTAAACAACGACTTCTTAATTTAGATTCATACATTGACTTAATTACCAAATAAGCATAATCACATTGATAAAAATATAATCCAATTATTATAAGTAGATAACTTCATAATCGCTGCTAAATCTAGCACTTCATTTAATCTGCCCAGTCGGTCCTTAAACTGTCGTGGAATGTCGTTGCAACACATTGCAATTACAAGGGGCATGCAGCAATTTTAAAACCACTATGAGGAAATTTGTGGCGCACGGTCATAACTACGGGATAAATTGAAATTTGTGCTGCGATAGCCCTATTTTTTGGTAGTAGATTAGATAAAATAAAACTACTAATGAATTATGTTATGCTTTGTATCAAGCTTTGAACTAGTTGAGCTTGTGTTAAGTTGAGCTAGATCAATCTCTGGTCATTATGTACATGAATGCATTAAAACATTTATGGAGAATGTACATATTAAAAGTTATATTAAGAGATATATTCATCTATGTATCTTTTGCAAGGGCTACTACTGCAACAAAGGTTTCATTTGGGATAATTTTTTGTCACTGTTTTTTTAATGCTTCCAAGAAATATTTGTACTAGAAAGCTGTATTAGAAAGCAGTAAGAAAATTAGCTCAAACAAAACCTAAATATATGCTGGTGCAAGAATTTTTCTAGACTAAGAATTTGTTATAAAAATACTGATCAACCTAAGTTCAATCAATTTTGTAACTAGACTTGTGAATTACATATAATTTTAGACATTTAAAAATGATTTATTTATTTAAAAAATGATTTTAATCAATTTACAGATAAATATAATGTATTATTTACCAAATTAGTTTAAATACTAAAATATTAAATATCATTTACATAGCATGATTATTTTTTTCTTAGAAATCAAAAATTACGTTCATGTAAAACAAATGGCAAAATTCATCTACTATGAGTGACATATTATTCTTTGTTGAAGAAAATTATATCAGAATGTTCTGAAATAAATAGTATTAGTACAAATCTGAATGATATATATTTTATCCAGAGATTAATGTAGTTTTTTAACATCACATGTTATATTAATCTCAAAGTGAATTCAATAACTTTTAAATCTGTTCTAATTAGGGGTATCAAAATGGGTTGATGGTTGGGTTCGAGTCTTATCTGAAATTGACCTGATCCGAATCCAGCCAACCTAAACCCAACCTGTTTTATAAGCAAGTCAAAAGACTGACCTAGACTCAACCCGCTATCAACCCTAATAACCTAACTTGACCTGTCAACACGTTTAGGTTAACAAAATTTTAAAAAAATCAATAACAATAATGATTATGTTTTATGATAAAAAATATGAAGATTATACCTAAAAGTAAAAGAAAAAATTAAGAAAAAAATATATTAAAAGAGTCATTTTTGAGTCAAAAGCGAGTTTTGGGTCAACCCGAACTCGACTAGTTTAACAAACAAGTAAAATCAGATTCAAATTTTTAGACCGTTCGGGTTGAATTGACTTATCAGATCATTTATTGATGCCCTTAGCTCTATTATCATTTGTGTGAGGACTTCTTGACATGTGTCCCAACACAAAATGTTGTAACTGTTAATAGTGGTTACTAATTGTTCCTCTCTAATAATTAGTGCCTAGAGGCACCTTCTTTGTAGCCTTTATAAGCATGACCCAATTTTATATTATTTAGTCTACTTTCTAATTATTACTCATTTGGGAGTGTTGGTTTCAATTCTCTATGCATTGGATAAAGATATCAGAATGAATTTTTATTTGGTGATTAAATTTATTAAGAAATGAATATAATATAATAAATTATAATTATTTTAAAATAAATTTAATAACTATAAGATTTATCTTAATTAAATTTGAGTTAAAACATCTTTATCTAAGTTGTATATTTATCTTATAATGTTTTATTATCTCTATTAATGCAATTTTTCATAATATTTGATAATGTAATCTTCTCAAGAACACAATTTTTATTAATAGATCAATAATTCAAACATGAGGGCTATAGTATCACTATAATAGTTTACTTTATCCTATCAAGAGTATAGTGGATTTTTCTCTTCATCATCTACAAGTTAGTCTTTGGCTTCATTTGGGATAGTTTTTATATTGCTTTATAAAGCGATTTTTAGTATAAAATATTTTTGAAATATAAATTTTTGTATTAAGAAACTTCTTTAGAATAATAAAAAATCATCCCAACAAAAAAATAATAAGATAAGCTTACTACTACAGAGGAAAAGATAATGAGCTATATGTTATGCATGTTTGGAGTTCTTAGGTTGATTGATCTCTAAAGCAAATTAGCACGAATTATGGCATGCTAAATGGATATAAAAATCTCAATAAAATTATGCTTTTTTTGGAATGCCTTTCTTATTGCTTCATAAAGTTTTTTTTTTTACAAAAATTTCTTAAACCATAAATTTTTGTACTAGAAAGTTGTTCTAGAAAGTAGTAAGAAAGTTGTCTCAAACGAAGTCTTATGCATCGATTGTGTTGGCTTTCTCACTGCTTTTAAAAGCAATTTTTTAGTACAAAAAAATTTAATTTTAAAATTTTTTTGTACTAACAAGCTGCTTTATAAATTAGAAAGAAAAATATTACAAGCAAAGCCTTAGTGAGATATAGTGCAATAATCTTGTTGATGGTAGTCGTTGGCTAAAGGTGAATTTTAAAGTTGTATGTATTGTTTGACAGTATAGAATACACCAATATTAGAGTTCTAATCACCATGAATTGGCTTAAATAATTGATTTTAACCTAATCTTCAATCAAACAATAATAAAATAAGACTTCTCACTTAAACTCTTGAATTGTTATATATTTGCAGAGTATTTTACATTAATAATTTTAAAACAATTCTTCTCACAAGAAAATTATTTAGTCGATATTGTCTTAAACTTGGCACGTTAGCTTATCGAATTCTGCTTATGAGCTATTTATCAAGCTAAGCTAAAGCATATTCATGAGTCTGCCTGACTTACACCCCTAACTCCAAATTATTGAGCAAAAATTCACCATTTTATAATTAGATCCAACCAACATTTGTTAATATTGCAACTTTCTAATTAATTTGGCTTTTTAAAAAAATTGGAGCTCAACCAAATAAGCTTTATTTTAAATTTTGATGAATATTCCTTGTAAGAAATGATTATTTCTATATTTATAAAAAAATCATATTCTGCATATGATAAAAATATTAACATAATATTTTATAGGTTTAATTTCCATCAAATTACAATAAAGTTTCTTCGATTGAAGTTTGAATTTTCAAAAGCATGGCTTTGTTTAATTTATTTCAAATAATTTGATTTATAAAAATGGGCTCCCACTATAGAATTTCTCCCAAACTTAGGTGGATCAAGATTTGATAGTGGTGTAGGACTTGAACTGGGCCTGCTAAACTAAGGCCTGTCTAGGGTTTTCTAATTATATACTTATATTTGGCATTTTTTGTCAAAGTTTTAACTATCATCTGATTTAAAAAAAAAACAGAATATAATTTAAAATGCTCTAAGAGCTCTTAATTAGAGTATTGATCTATATCACAAATGTTAAAATAATTTAACTAAATACTTATTATTCATAAAGTTATAAATATAATTTAAAATGCATTTTAATTATAATTATTGTAGATAATTATGTGATTAATTTTTTTCTTTTTGAACAAAGATGTCTATTTAAAGCCCTGACTAAAATTTAATAAATTTTCACAATTTTAATGCTTAACTATACAATTTTTTTAATAAATTGCGATTAAATATGAAAATTTTAGTGATTATGGGTTATGGGTATAAGTGAGCAGAGTTGGCTTGTAAGCTCAAGAAATAAGCTCGAGTTCAAGCTTAATAAGAATTAAATGAGTTTACGTCGATTAGTCTGATACTCAAGTCGACTCGTTTACACCCCTATGATGAGTTCATAATTGATTTTGATTCACTTTTTTATGCAGTGAATTTTCTATATGTTTATAGAACTTTTCAAAGTTGTGCATAACAAAAAACTTTATGGCTAGATTCACTATTAAATTAAAGCTTCATTTGTGATGACTTTCTTACTACTTCTTAAAGTAGATTTTAATTTTTGAACTAAAAAGCTACTTTAAGAAGCAGTAAGAAAGTCGTCCCATTTGAGATACTTCTTTTACTAGTTCTTAAAATAGTTTTTTAGTACAATTTTTTTTTAAAAAAAAAATTAAAAAAATTTTGTACAAAAAAAGTTATCTTTGGCTTCGTTTGAGACAGCTTTCATACTGTTTCCTAAAACTGTTTTCTAGTATGAAATTTTCTAATTACAAAAATTTTGATACTAGAAAGTTGTTTTAGAAAACAACAAAAAAGTTGTCCCAAACAAAGCCTTAGAATGCATTGAAAAAGCTATCCTAAATGAAGCCAAAATGTTATTTTTTATTTTATAGATGAGTAAATCAAAAGCAAATTCTAAGTGTTTGATTTGCAACAGAGGCTTTTAGGCTTCAACTTCGAGAGAACATTTATTTCAGCCATTTATTTCAGTATAAATTGTAATGTTAAAAATTGATAAATTCAGTAGTTCAGTGTGGTCAAGCAGCAATTTTGGAGAAGATTCAATTGCTTGAAATCAAAGGGATATCTTCTTAGTTAACTTTTTCCTATATTTTATTGATTGTTTCATTGGGAGATTCCCTCCCTCGTTATAGAGACCTTTTCATAAATTTAGTCAATTGTAATGCACAAAATATGCTTAGAGTTTAAGTGAAAATACTATCACCCAATCATTGGAGAATAAGCCAAAATTTGGGCTCTAATGTCACTTTATTATGGAGTATAGGCCTATGGGAATAATAACTTTTGTCCGCCCGTGATTAATTTGAACCCTAAGTCGAAAATCTTGGGTTGAAATTAATAATTAGTGATGGGTATCAATACGTAATAGAAAATTCATTTGATTAAGTATGAAGCTTAATGTATTATTTGAATTAAAGGTTTTTAAAATTAGCTTCATGATCGTTTTGAGTTCAAATTTTAGCAGGATTATAGCAGAAATGGAAGTTTCGATGAGATGAGACTGGCGATCCTGAAAGTATTTTTGATTAGACCAAATCAAAGAGTTAAAGTGTGGTTAGAAACTTAATGAAACTCTTTGAGATATCAAATGATATTTAAATCGTATATATGTGCTTATAGTTAAAACCAGTTGTTCAAAGGGAGAATTTCAATGAGACCAAGATCATTGAATTCTAATATCATTAAGATACTTAAATACTTAAATTGTAGGAATGACGACTTGAATTAGTGGACCCATTAGGTGGTGAGCCGATGGGTCCACATTAAGTTGGTTAAGAATAATAGCATGTGAGCATGGAGAGCCTTGTGAATCCTCAAAGGCATTTAGGAGTTGTCAGCTTGACAAGTGGATGAAATGGTAGAAACAAGCCCAATAAGTTAAATCATCGATTATTCAAATGCTTGAAATGAAACTTGAAGCTAGCCATTGTGGATGTATGTAACTAAAAGTTTGCTTCTCAGGATGAATCAAAGTTCAAAGTATAACTTCACTCAGAATGAGCTAAATCTAAGACGGAGAAATTGGTTGGAGTTGTTAAGGATTATGACCTCGATATCATTTATTAGCCCAACAAGGCCAATGTGGTTGATGATGCTCTGAGCAGAAAGTCTAAGAGAATAACAGCTAGTCTAATTATCTCTTAGCTAGCTTTGATCCAAGAAATGAAGATATTGGAATGGGAAGTTGTGTGTTTATTAGACGTAAATGTATGAGTTAGCTCTCAAATGATTGTTCAACCTTCATTGCAAAAATGAATTAAGAAATTTCAAAAGAAAGATGACAAATGTGTGAAATTGATGGGTCGGATTCATTCTGAAAGGAGGCCTAAACTGCTAAGTAGATGATTAGAGTTTAGTGCCTTGTGCTAGTCAATTATGGTTTAATATTAGTGGTAATTTAAAAAAATGAGATTTTGTTTGAAATCATTTTTTCGGAGACATAATTCATATAGGTGGCATCAAGATGTATCATGATTTGAAATTAAAGCTAAACACAAGAGACCCAATGTATTATTGCAACCATTGTCATTTTTAAATGAAAAGAAATCACTATATATTTTGTTATAGGTTTTTCCATGTCTACACAATATCATGATACATAATCGTGGATAGATTGACTAAGTCAGCAGATTTTCTTCACATAAAATAGATAGATTTTATAGTTAAACTAGTATTATTATATGTAAAGGAGATTGTCATATTACGCATAGTACTTAAGGTAATTATCTTTGACCATGATGACCAGTTCACACCAAATTGTGGAAGGGAATTAAGAAGGTCTAGGGATGAAGCTAAATTTTAGTATGACTTTCATCCTAAAAATGATAGTCAATTTAAGGGGGTTATTAAAGTACTGTAGGACTTGTTAAGACTATGCATACTAGATTTCAAAGAAAACTAGGAAGATCACATTCCACTAATTGAGTTTGCTTATAACTATATTAATAAATTTAGTATCAGTATGTCTCTCTATAATGCTTTGGCAAAAGGTGCATAACATCAATTAAGGGAAACACACGTATCAATTTAGGCTCCAAATATCCTATTTCTAATTTTAATTTTGACATTTTTATGAGTAGATTTAGAGTAAATTTCATTTGTCTTACATTTAAGAAAAATTCCACTATGTGGTTTTTATCATGTTGTAAAATACTTCATTTTAATCATTTTAAAGTAAGAAAGTAAATTTTCATAAGTTCATTTTTTCTTTGTAAAATATTAGGTATTTTATAATGTAATGACATTTCTAGCATTGGCTACAGTTCACTAATTACTTTAAAATAATGCTTTAAATGTTTCCTTTGAATAGTTTTTTGAATGAGAAATGTTGAGTATGTATGCACATTTTATATATTCTCTCCTAAAATATCATATATGTGACAATTCGTGCATGTAAATGCTCATGTTAAATGTTGTGTATGCATGTTAAACATGTAATATCTACATGTGTATATCATGTTCATATGGTGGAAGTTTTGAAGTGAGAGATGTTTAAGTGCACTATAAGTTATCGCAAGGGTCCGTACTTGTATCTGTTTCTATTTCTATTTCTTCCATCCGCCTTCTCCATGTGTGAATTGATCAAGTGGAGTTATATGTGAAAGCAAAGTTGTAAGGGAATCAAGCTTGGTCTACTCTAACTTCCTTGTGCAGGTGTGGGCTAACCAAGGGAGGTAAATGTGGAAGTGCAGTTGTTATAAGTAGTCATCGGGATTATATGCAAATCATATTTCACATACTACATTACAAGTTAAGCAAGTAATGTATATTGATGCTTATGTTTAAATTCAAATTATGTTAAAGCTACACTTTTTGATATCAACATTCATGCCTAAGTTGCATTTAAGTTCATGTTTTAGATGTATGTCTAAGTTCAAGTGATATATATTTTATCCTTCTCATAAAGTTAAACATAAAGTACAAGCAAATTCAATGTCAATATTTTATGAATATTAAAGTTATTCTCTGTTACATCTATAAATATTACTTTAGTAATTTATAAACCTTTTATTATTGTATTGTGTATTAACGTAAATGCAAATGTGGACTTTGATTTATTTGATAGGATTTAGGATAGTCTACTAAGCAAGTAGTTGCTCACTCTATAAATTATATGTTATTTTAGGAAAAGCAAAAGGTTTGGCTGAGTAGAAGTCGATAAGGTGGAGTTTGTTAGGAGCTAGTTCAGCAGAGGGATTCTTTGATACTTTACTTTTTATTTATGTATTTTGGTATTTTACAAGTGTTGGTAGAACTTTTGAAAATAGGTTTTGAAAAGGATCAGTTTTCTTGAGAAATTTAAAATTGATATTGAATTCTAATTCTAAAATTGTACATCCCATTAAAAAAATTATACCACCTCGAAAGGTGGAAATAAAATTTTAGGATGGGGTTCATATATAGAATTATGAATATCATCTCAAATATTGCAACCGGATTCAAGGGAGGATCTCGTATGACTCTGAAGGGTCAAAATGAAGTTCAACCAAATATCTAGCTATGATAATATAGAAGGATGATTAATAAGTTCATATCCAAAGCTTTACTAACAAAAGATGTATCTCCCCGAAGGGAGAAAATATCATTCGATGTTAATTCTTTGAATATGATGATAACGATCGTTAATATTTTAAGTTTCCCAAAGAAATTTAATTAAATTTTGAAAATCATGTGTGTGGTTTTAAATCTCCTACAAGCGCAAATCCTCGTAGTTAATTACATCGTAAGGAGACAGAGTCTCCTATGAAAATTCTCGATTAAAATAGTGGTGAAATTTTTCTAAAGAATTTCTAAGAATGATATCAAAGAAAATGAATTTAGGAATTTCAAAAAGTGGAATGGATAAAGATTGAACACTTATTAATGGATTCAAATGAAGAAGAGTAGGAGATACTTTGAGATTCTAGAACCATCCAGAAGTGTCCCAACCTAATCTAAGTGTTGGGCTTACATTTTGGATTAAAAGAAAATTTAGTTAGAGTTGACTATTTTATTAAAAATTTAGGATAATATTCCCAAAGGTTAGGATATTATGATCTAAGATCCATTATAGATCCTAAATCTAAATTTGGACGCTAGACCACAATAGTTTGAACATAACTAATGCAATACAAGATCTGGATTTACCCCAGCTTGGATTGGAGAGCCAACTAACCACCTAGTCAATTTTAAATAAAAGAATTCGATCATGTCATGATAGTGGTAGGGACATTTTTTTTAAGTTTTGGAGAGCTGTGGCCGACATCTAGAGATTGTCCTAAGTGTCCCCTTTAACTTATACTAGGTGAAAATGCTAGATATTAATGTAATTAAAAATTTAAACTCTTTTAAATATATTTCTAATACAATGTATGCTGGTTGTCATACTCAAATCATATGTGCTTGAAAGTTAAAAAAGGCTTTAAAATAATTTTTTAGAAGATTGGGCTTCCCCAAGTCCGATACCTCATCCTCATAGGTTGGATTATCCGGACTCTGCCCGTAGCCGAGGAAGTATCTAAAATAAGAAAAAAGAAAGTGTAGTAATATGCGTGTGACCCCGGGGGCGATCCCCGACTATTTCCCTAGATTCGTTATCTTTCTATGTTGATTAACTTCATAAAATTTTAAACTTTTGATTACGAGTATAAAAATTTTCACACCCTCACGTATCCAGGCTAAAATAAAAGTGGCACACAAATGCCAAAAAATTAAGAAAATAAGTAATCCTATATGCAATCACATCAACACATCAAATATAATCAAATTAATTATTAAATGTCAAAAGGTAAACTGACTTGCTTATTACAACCCAGAAGTGTAGAAAATAAAGTGGTCGGGCACCACTGACAACAACCCGGATTCTACTCCTAATAAAGATGCAAATGACTTTTAGTGGGATACTCTTTTTCTTGAATTATTCAGTCTTCTCTCCTTTAGGCTCATTGGATTCTTCGTTGTGGACTACCCAAATGGAAAAGAGAGCTCTTCCTTTAAGGGGAAGGTCACCCTTTTCTCTTTATGTATAAAAAAGTGATCCAAATTTGGACTTCTAAATAGAAAAGGACTATCCCCAAAGGGGTATCCTTTTCTCTTTGGAATCCAACCTTTGGATCTGTGTATCCCGACTCAAAGTTCATCTTTCATAACTCTTAACATCTCAAACAAATTATATTTAATAAAATAAAAACATTTATACTCTCCTGTAAGGTTATCATAGGTATTTAATAAATCAAAATATATCCTAAGCAATTGTATATATATATCCCAAGCAGTTATATATATATATATATACAGAAAAAGAAATAAATACACTGGCCATGCTCTCTTATTATTTGGAGGCTTAGCAGCTGAAACACCTGTAACAAGCATATTTATAATTAATTTTTTATTATTCAGCCCTCTTTTATTGCTCTGCATGAGTGTGACCACTTATAGAAAACTTGATGAACATTTAGATCGCTCCTATCCTAAGGATAATCTAGTCGCCAAACACATCAATCATCCACAGAGTGCAGTAGAAGTAAGCAAACAAATAAGACAATTTCATCCACAACATGTAGTGAATTCTCAAAAAAATTGGCACACAGCAGAAAAATAAACACCGGCCTAGCCTAGATCTAGAGTCAGTTGTCCTAGCAAACCATCTAAAGTGTGTGTAGAAGGTCGTGTGGCTGGGTAAATCTTAGGCTGGGTAGTTAGTTAGAGTTGTCTAAAGTTTGAGTTTGTTAAGGCTGAAGGAAAGTTTTATATTAAGGTTTAAGTATTAGTGTATTAAAGCTTAATTTGGATATCTTTTAATTGTTAATTGATCACTACCTTTATTTCACACTGAGACCGTAAAATTTATTTCACCTTCCTTGGGGCTAAGCTAATAGCCTCGTAGGCTTGGGTTACCCAGTAGTAATCAGAGTTGATTAAGTTAACTTAATTAGTTGAAGATTAAAGATAGATTAAAATTAAAAATTTAGTTAGTTATTGATTTTAAGGATTTGATTAAGTATTTATTATTCAAATTAGAAATTTTTGACAATTTAATGTATTATCACATTTTTTTGAATTATCTTACGTGTTAATTAAGGGGTTAAAAGTTGACCTTTAAAATAAAAGTTAATTTTAAATATGTAAATTTTTTAATAAATATTAGACCTTATGATGAATAGCTAGACTATTAGCACGCTTAATTTGAAGTTTTCTACGAAAAGTTATGAATTTCCGAAGTTTGATCCTAAATTTTGACCTGAGTTTAACCAAACTGTTAACTTTTTGGCTTTGACTAGATTTTGAAGGTCTAACATTTTTATAAAATATTAGACTTTATTTTGAATCATATTCCTTTGAGTTTGATTTATTTGGGATTTTTTATGATTATTTATGAATTTTGGAAATTTCCTTAATTACTTGAATTTTAAAATTGCTTAATTAAGAAGGTTTTAATAATTTTGATACAAACTCATTCCAAACCTCATGGAATCACTTGCAAAGGCCAAGGATGACCCATAGTAGTGTTTCCAAATATTTGGAAATTATTTGGGATTTTTAATTATTCTTAATTAATTAAATTGATTAAATATTAATTTTGGCTTAAAATTAAATTATGGTTGAATTTGATATCAAATTAAAGTGATTTAAATTTTCACTGATTAAGGATTGAATTATGGCTAGTTAGAGGCATTTTATGTAATTTTTGGAATTAATCTTGGTTTGTTAGAAAATTTTAAGGGTTTGAAGGGTCAATTCTAGGGGTGAATTTTAAGGCTCCTAATTGGTGAACCAAATGGGAACAAAATCTAGTGGTATTTGGGCCATGGGATCACCTAATCTTAAGGCTATAACACACCAAATTTAAGTTTAAATGGAGTTCTCTAAGGTGGCTAACCAAGCCACCTAAGGTGATCTCTAAGTCACCTTAGAAAATTCCTAGGGAGCAATCCTAGGGTCGGATTGGGGCAAAATTAGTGGCCTTAAACTCCCTATGCTAAGCATCATCATCACACCAAAAATCAATCCCTAATTCCTATTGAAAAGATCATGGTTCCAATTTGAATTCAAGGGTTAAACCATGACCCTTGAACCAAAATTGGCATGAAAATGCCCTTAAACTACTAAAACAAGGGAGGGAAAATTTGGACATATCAGAGACATGCCCAAATTCACTCTCCCAAAGTTTCAATCCCCGGTGACTTCAAATTAACAAATAAATGCAATAATATATATATCATTCAAATTAAAATTAAACTCTACATAAATACAATCAAGGCTTGTGGCTATAAGTTTTTTGTAGATCTCGGTGAGATCTTTCCAATGAGCCTAAGAACACCAAAATCGGCCAAGTAGATTGAGAGATTTTAATTTTCTAAGTTTCCCATGATTTTTTTATGAATGTAATCCATTAATTACCTAGTTAGCAGGCGCTTTACATGCAGTGCTATCCAATTAGCGGGGCAATCAAGCAGCTGACCGGATAACAATCAGATTAACCATGGTTGTAAGATGGAAGATCAAATGGTCGGGATCAGATGACCTCTAGAACTACAGGATTTAATCCAAACCGTCGATTGGAATCAATGGCTATGATTATATCTTTAACCTCCCGTGCGAACCTAAAGATGTGGACCTATTCCGGTGTGAAGCAAGAGATCCCACCGGCGAACTCCGATGAAATTTCATGGGAAGGATTAAGGAGGTGGAAACCTTCAATCTAATGGAGGAAATCCATTGGGGTAAAGGTTTCCTTCACACTTGACCGAACTACCTATCTAGGGTGCTCGGGATCAAAATATTACAGTAGAAAAGGTCTCAATGGATAAGGTTCTCTATAAGGAAGCTTCAGGGGATGAAGGTGAACAGATCTCCTTCAAACATCGGGACCGAAGGATGGTAGGAGGTAAGACTTCGAGCAGAGTGTGGAATGCTTTTGCCGGAGCTTGCTCGAACGGATGGATGAAAGAAAGTAGGAGACTGGGAAGCAAGAGAGGAACCTTGAGGAGCTATGTGGAGTTATTTTTAAAACCTGGATGCAAATGTTTTGGTATGGTAGACTGCCCCCCTATTCAGCTCACTCCTGCGAGCTTGGATGACCGGGATTAATTGGGTTGAGCCTTGGATGGATGCCAGGTGGGAGGGGACATCCTCCCAAAGAGATCGTGAGCCTAAAGCTAGTGAGCTCAACCTTTGTAAGGTTTTGAGTCAGGCCTGAAGTGGGGGGGCGGGGGGACCACCCAAGTTCAAACTCCATTAGTCCGGCCACCGCCGGCCAGGGGTTTGAGTTAGGTTGACCTGGAAAGAATGATGGGGACATGATGAGCTCGGGGGTGAGCTCAATTTGATCTGGGAATGTCCAATTGGATTGAATGGCTTGGGTTGACCCAAACCTGCTCGGTTTGGTCTGAATTGAGCTCAACCCAGGTCAGGCCAGACCATGGGTTTGATATGGGAAGTGAGTCTGGGTCTGGTGCACCCAATACTAGTGATAATTGGGTTTGGATTGGCCTAAGGCGGAAGATGGCTCGGGTTGACCTAATCCTACTCAGTTCAGGTCTAATTGAACTCAACCCAGGTCAGGCCATACCTTGGGTTTGATATGTGAAGTGAGTTTGGGTCTGGTGTACCCAATGCTAGTGGAAATTGGGTTTAAATTGGCATGAGATTGGAGATGGCTCAAGTCAATTTGGTTTTGGACACTTTGGGCTAACCCAGGAGTTGACCCAAGTTAACCCAAGACTTGGGCTGGCTGGGGAGGTGTGTTAGACTTAGGGCCACCTAATGGAGTGTTGGCTTAGTTCAATTGAGCTTAAGGTGAGAGTTGGCTCAATCCCAAGTGGTTTTGACCACTTTAGGTTAGCCTAACACTTGACCCAAGTTGACTCTATGGCTGGGGTGGCTATAGACGATGTATTGGGCCAAAGGAGATCTAATGTCACCTTGGGTTGGATCCAATTTGGCTAGGATTGAAAAATGGATTAAGGGGGGCATCTCTTTGGGCACTGGGTCAAGCCAAATGGCCAACCCAAGTGAGCCCAAGACTTGGGTTTCCAAGAGGGATCTCTTGGAGGCCTAAGGGGTTACCCCATAGGTTTAGATAGGATTGAAGTGGTTTTGGCCAAAGGGTTTGGATGAAAGGAGGTATATGAGAGATTTGGTCAAACTTGGTTGACATGGTTAACCAAGTTAACCTAGGACCAAGAGTTGGGTCCATTGAATTCAATTTGATCATATAAACCTAATGGCATAGGTCTCAAAGTCTAGAAAGGTCATTTGGGTCAAGTGACCTGTTTGGGCATTTAATGGGTCATTGAGTCAACCTAGGTTGACCTAGTCAATCAGGTTGACCCAGGGTCTAAGGTTGACTCTAATAGGCCCCAAACAAAGTTTGAAAATGATTGGAGGAGGTTCAATGAGATTAAGTCAAATTAAATTTTGGTCAAAAGTTCAAAAATATCCTTAAAGGGCATTTTGGTCATTGTGACCTCAAGTCCATTCTGGGTTAAAGGGATTCCAAAAAATATAGATTAATGCTTAACATATCAATATCAAATGCCTGGAAGGGATCAAAAAGTTTGGAGGGGATTCCAAGGTCAGATTCCACTATGTGCTAGGTCCAATGGCATATGTCATAAATATTTGAAAGTTTTGCAACCCTTGAGAATTAACTGGTTTTTGGGGCTAGGGTCCTCCAAATGGGCTCAAATTTGGAGGATTGGCACTAGTGACATGTCACATTAATATACATTTGATAGACTCTGAATCAGGTGCCAATTTCTTGGATTTCAAGGTGACAAAAAAATCACCTTGGAGGGGGTTTCAGGACCTGAGTCCTTAACCCCAAATATTTGGTATGGAATGCTGAGTTTAGATTTATCCAAGATCTAAATTAATCTTAAAGTCTAGGGACTAGAAGGATCCTAAGATCTAGAGACTAGAAGGGGCAGAAGGTCTAGGAAATGCTAGGATCTAGAATCCAAGAGAGATAAAAGTGACCTCATACAAAAGTGAGATAAAAAATAAGTATTCTAGACTGTTGTAAGTAATCATTTTTTAAAGAAATGTGAATTATAATTTTTTATATCTTTTATTTCAACATGATTTTGGATTTTTAGTGGCTCTGGTGTATAGAAATTTTGATGGTGGACAAATAGGGCTAGGTAAAATTCTTCCATTAGACCCCGAGGTATGACACCAACAAAGGTTAATTTTCTCACATTAAAGACTGTAAAATTACATAAAATTTATAGTTTTTATCCTCACGCCTTACATAGTTCAGTTATCATTGCTTTAGAAATAAGAATTTAAGTACCACTTCTTAATTAATTAACAATAGAAATAGAAACTTTAGTATAATGAATTTCAAAACACTTAGATTGAACTTATTTTTTATCCCTTCAAGTGGTATTGTAAGACTAATGCCAAGCTCTCTTAACTTCTTATCAGGTTTTAAGTTGTAAGTCCTATCCCATTTATTCACATTATATTTTGATAAAGGGTCATTAGTTAGTGGAATTTAAAATCCCTATTATAGATCTAAGTTTGCGACTATCAATTTTTTGTGATGTCTTAAGTCCTCATTCTAGAAAGTAATTTTATAACTATAATTGTTGTGGAATAGTAAGCTTGAACTTTTAGTAACACAACCTACATTGATATATAACTAATAGGATGATCATCGATTATGCTATGTTTGATCATCCCAATGCTCTGAGGATCTTATTCTCTTAACATATCTTCTTTAAATTGTATGTTAATCTTTCTTACACTTGATTTATTTCCCTTTGATATTTTTAGAATCTCATACTATTTGATGTACAATTTTAAGATTCTAGGTTACAATAATTAAGAGTTTTCTTAGATTTTAATCACTTTAGGTAGGGGTGTCAATTTGGGTCAACGGGTCGAGTCCGGGTCAAACCTGACTTGACTCGGCCATAAATTGGTCTACACTAACCTGAATTAGTTTTGCAAATGAATCAGGATTGTCAACACGGACCTGACTTATGCGAGTTACTGGGTTGATCCGACCCGACCCACGAGGGGTAGAAAAAATCACGTGCTCACGGCACAGCGGGTCCGTCGACTGGCCATCTCGTTCTCGACTCTTGACCATGCTACAAGAACCATCTATAGCTCTGTGCTGCAGGACAACATCTACAACAGCACCAGTGCGGGCAGGACGGTGGCAGTGATAGTGAGAGTGGGACGGAGGCAGCTATAACATAGGCAGGAAAACAACAGCGACAGCTCAGACTCGACCAGATGTCAGTGGCAGCATAAATATGATGCAATAGAAGACAAGAGGCGGTCATGGGTCACCCGTCACCAGGTCGCGTGACGGGAGACATGACGCGATAATGTTGAGTCACTGATGAGATGTTGAGACATGTCACATGAATGTTACAAATGGGTTAATCCAAGTTGGTTTTAGGTTTTTGGGTCAACCTGAACCCAACCCAATTTTACAAACAGGGTGAAATTACAAACCCAAACCCGACTGGTATGATAAATAGGTTGATCTAAACAAAAAAATTTCAGATAGGATTAGAGTCAGATTTTTGGGTCGTGTCAGATTTTGACACCCCTAACTCTAGGTTATAATTATCATTTTGCCCCATTCCATGTTCACAATTTCCTCACATTGTCACACATGCTCATATTCTATTTGTGAATTTTGTTTCATAGTGGGCCAGCGACCTTCTTGAAGAGTTCGTCGTTTCATCAGACAAGTGGAGCCCTCTTGTTCACAACCCATAGCATTCATCTTCGTGTCTTCATGAAGAGGTCGCTGGCTCGCCGTAGCCCTCTCTTCCCAGTTCGCATCCTCCTTCACCATTTTGAAGCCTTGAAGGTAAGTTTTATTTATTTGGTGCCTCCTTACTACTCCACTTTCTCTATTTCTTGCTTCTATTTTTCCTTATCTAGTTATCTGCATCTTGAAAAAATTCATATTACAGTAGGTTTTTCTATAAATTTAAATGCATTTGATCTCAAGATGCATTAAATGCTCTATTACAGTGCAATGAAGGAAGTGTATTAAAAAACTAAGTATGCTATCTGCTTGAGAATATAATTCTGTTTCTTAGAGAAGAAGCTGTCAGGTTGCTATTCGTCTAGCCGTTGATGTAGTAACACCTTGGACGGTGCAGATGTAGTATGTTGTCCTTTGCTAATAACTGTCTTAGGCTTTCTGCACTGTTCAGACTCAGACAACAAAGTGAGTGGAGTAGTAATAGAGTGTGTTGTTTCTAACCGAGAATTCCTAGTCTGCAGAAGTGTGGAAATGTAGTATTTCTAACCATTCGTAATATTAACTCAATTAACTCAATTAATATGTAGGGAAATATAATCCTCACATATTAATATGCGGGGTGAATTTAATGGTTTGAAAGAACTAATTCTAAAAGATAATCCTCATGTATTTTATATTCATTATTTTGCTCATCAACTTCAATTTTATTTGGTGTTTATTGCAAAAAATCATTGGCAAGTAAATCATTTATTTGAGATTACTTCAAGAATTGTCAATACAGTTGGAGCTTCATGTAAGAGAAATGATACCCTAAAAACTATTTAGCATGATAAAATAGTTTTTCGTTTAACTAGTGGAGAGTTAATTAGAGGTCGAGGTTTGTACCAAGAAATTAATTTGCATTGTGCTAGTGACACCTGTTGGAGTTCACGTTTTTAAATATTAATCAGTCTAAAAAAATAGTATCCTTCTATGATCGAAGTACTTGAAATTATCAAGGATGAGAGGATACATGATCAACATTAAGTTGAAGTAGGTGTTTTAATATATGTTATGAAATCATTTGACTTTATCTTGGCACTGCATTTAATGATTGATGTTTTAAGGATTACAAATGAATTATCACAAGCCTTACAAAGAAGTGATCAATATATTATAAATGCAATGAAACTGGTACAAGTGGCCAATCAACGATTGCATATGTTAAGGGAAAACCGATGAGAACCTTTACTTGAAGAAGTGTCACATGTTTGTAATATTTTTGAAATTGAAGTTCCAAATATGAATTCTAAATTCAAGACTAGTGGAAGGTCAGTATGAAAAGGTGCAGAAATAATAAATTTTGATCATTATCGAGTTGATTTATTCTACACTGTTGTTGATATACAACTTATGAAACTTAATAACCGTTTTTCCGAATCTAGTACTGAGTTACTTCTTTGTGTGACATGTCTAAATCCAAGTGATCATTTTCTGCAATGAAGATTATTAATTGTCGGCTGCATAGTAAAATGGGTGATGCTTGGCTAAATCAATGTCTAGAATCATATATTGAAAAAAAAGTATGTGATTCTATTCCAAATGATGTAATTATGCAACATTATTAGAAAATGCAAAGTAGAATGCAAAGTTTGTAATTTTCTTTTTTTTTTCCTATGTAATAAATATTTTTCTTTTTTCTTTTGACTTATATCATTGTGAATGTAGGCCAGAATGTCAAATAAGCTTATAGTTTTTTACATTCTCATTTTTCTTATTATGTTATTGATTTACCTATTCATAAAGTATTTTAAGTTATAGTTTTATTTTTTTCAATTTTCATTAATTTATCTGGAAGCTCTTCACATCTCAAGTACAAGTGGGTTTTCTTCCATTTATATGTGGCGATATGTCACCAAGGATGATTTCTTGAGCAACAACCATGAAATCTTTCTTGAAATCAATGAGAATTAATCAACACTACGGTTCACCCATTTCCTTCATGTTCTATGAAGCAAAACATATAAGCATAGTCTCTATGAGCCTAATGAAGGTTCCTAACAAGATTCAGAAGTGTTAACCATAGTTGATGCATCTTATATAGTTCACTTGATTAAAAGTTGTTGTATAGTGTTGAGTGACAATAAGACACCATTGATCAATTACCAATGATAAGTTAGCATCAAAAGATAATAGTGAAACCTTTGCCAATGACTAACAATAAGTTGAGTTGGGCCACAATAGGGCATACCCAATTGATGACAAACAACAAGCTAAAATGAAGTACTAGGAGGGTAACAAAAAGCTATGATAGTGAACAAAATAACATCGCATGACATTAAGGTATTATTAGTCACCGACAAATAATAATGGTACCAAAAGTTGATTGATAATAGTTAGGATCAAGTGGAAGTGCTAGGGGTGTCAATATTTGACACGACACAAAAATCCGACTCGAATCTGACCTGAAAATTTCGAATTTGAGCCGAAACGATTTCAAAATGGGTCGGGTTCGGGGTCTAGAATTAGACCCGTTTGAAAACAGATCGGGTTCAGGTTGACCCGACGGGTTGCCGGGTCAACCCGCAAACCTATTTAAAATGAGGTGCCCGCGAAATTGCCCCAGCTGCCCGCGAACCTGCACCAGCTGCCCACGAGCCCGCTAAGGCCGCCCGTGCCTGCCAGCACGCCACCCTCGCGCTCGAGGCTGCCCGTGTACGTGCTCGCACACTTGCCCACGCTAGCTTGCGTCTACCCGCACGCACTAGTACGCGCCTGCTCGCTCGCATATGTGCGCATTTTTCCATCCCATGTCAGGTCGAGTCAACCCGACAGGTTAGATCCGGGCCTTCATTTTTGACCCGTTTACATACCCGGGTCGAGTTAGGGTTGACCCGTTTGAACCTGGGTCAGTTCCAAATTCGTCCCGAACACAACTCATGACCCGAAATTAACACCCCTAAGTAGAACCAACAAATGTTGGCGACAAACAACAATTGATATCATTCACTATCACATATTAAAATAGTGACATATTAAAATAGTGACAACTAGCAATGACCAACAATAACTTGATTTCGACCATCAATAAGGTAGCATCAAACATTTACTGCCAATGAGTTGGTACAAAGCATCAATAAATCAACACTAGCTAGTAGGAGTAATTGCTCTAGTACACAAGAACGAAGCTAGTAGGGCTTAATGGTTTTCTAGAATTTGGATGGCACCAAGTTGGCAACATCAAGTCTTATTTCAAGTTGATCATACGATGATCTTCTTCACTTTCCTAAAGACTAAGGCTTCGTTTGGAACAGCTTTCTTACTGCTTCTTAAAATGATTTTATAGTACAAATTTTTTAGTTTTTATGCTAGAAAGCGGCTTTAAGAAACAGGAAGAAAGTCGTCTCAAATGAATCCTAAATTGAATAAGCTAAGATATTTAAAATGAACACAAGAGACTACTAATCCTAGAAAACAAATTAACTCCACCTCAATGATGCTTGATGTTCAAAATTGAAAGCTAATTTAAAAAAAAAAAAAGATTTTTTTACTATTTTTTAAAACAACTTTTCAATACAAAATTTTTTTGAATTATAAATTTTTTACTAAAAAATGCTTTATAAAATATCAAAAAAGCCATCCCAAACGGAACCTAAGTCCAAAATTGAGCATTAGACATCAACATCTTCATTTAATTCCCATCTGTATTCACTGTATGCAAATATCAATATGGCACGCAAACCCTCGCTTTATATGATGAGATAAAGCTATGCTACAAAATAAATTTATATTTGAAGTAAATTACACTTTTTTTATGTAAATATATATATATATATATATAAGAAACTATGAAATGTCAAAATTTTTTAAATTATGTTAGAGAAGGGTACTTAGGCCAATCATGTGTGGGGCCAATGGGAAAAGCAAAGCTAGAGATGATATAAATGTTAGGCATAGGTAGACTTCCAATATTTTGGCATTAATTATAGAGCTCTAATTTTTTTAATATCAAGTTATGCTCTCTCTCTATCTCTCTTTCGCTCTAGATTTGAAATTTTGTAAATTAAAATAAAAGAAATAAATTAACAAAGAACGATCTGTAATTTAAGTGTATATTACAATTTTGTTAACTATCTTAGATAAGACTTGGGTTCCATTTGGGACGGTTTTAAATTAAGCTATTGTGAAGAAAGTAATTTTTTTGAAAAATACTATAGATAGTAACTTCTTAGGGGTGTCAATATTTGACACGACACGAAAACCTGATCCGAACCCGACCCGGAAATTTCGGGTTTGACCCGACCCGGTTTCAAAACGGGTCGGGTTCGAGTTCATAAATTCGACCCGTTTGAAAAATGGGTCGGGTTCGGGTTGACCCGACGGGTTCCCGGGTCAACCCGCCAACCCTTTTAACATGAATTACCGCATCTGCCCAGGCTGCCCGCGCTTCTGCCCGCGACCTGCCCGCCCAGCTGTCCGCGTGACAACCCCAGCAGCACGCCGTCGCTCGCCGGCCCAGGCCGCCCGCGCGCTCGCCAAGGCCGCCCGCGCACGCTCCGAGAATGCCCTCGCGCGCTCAGCGGTCGAGGCCGCCCGCGCACGCGCCAAGACCGCCGTCGCATCCCCTGTGTGACCGCGTGACCCGCTGCCACTGGACTCCGAACGTCGCTGCCCCGGACGCTGCTGCCGTGCTGAAGGCTCGCCGATGCCGCGAAGCTGCTCCCGGCCTTACCGTGTTCGCGGGTCGGGTCGGTTTGACCCGAACCCGAAGCGGGTCGGGTTCGAGTCCAGTAAATCGACCCGTTTGTGAAAACGGGTCGGGTTCGGGTTGACCCGAACAGTGCCGGGTCATTTCCGTGTTCGACCCGTGACCCGAAATTGACACCCCTATATCTTCTAAGTGCAAAAATTTCTTAAAAGTAATGAAAAAATAGTGGGGGGCAGCTAGCTGGTGGTGATGAAAACAACGACGGTAGTGAGGACTGGCAATTGTGCGAGATGATGGTGGCGACAGTAATTGGTGCAATGAGTAGGGGCCGGTGAGCAACAACTGGTGGGCAGTAGCAACGACGGCCAATGTTTGTAGCCAGAGGCGATGGCCCGTGATGATAGCAGAGTCAACTTGTAGTGTATTTAAAATTCAGCTAAATACAATCGAGTTTAAAATACATAAATATTGAACTATTACATAAATTGAAAATTCACCAAAATTTTACTCTATATCTTTTTCATCAAATCAAACACTCAATTTCTTAAATACCTGTATTTTAGAATAACATGCAAACTTTTTTTTTTTTTAATTTTTTGGAAACTTAATAACCCTAAGTAGAAATGCTTTAAAATGCAAAATCTTAGGCAACCATATATAATAGGAGTATTTACACATATACCATAAACTTCTTATGTACTTGCATCTCTTACCCTTAAAACATTTATATTTACTTATATATCATTTTCATCTAAATTATATTAAATTATTCACATGAAAAGTTATATTTCATTATAAATAAAAAAATAATAATAATGAAAAATTTTATATAATTTAAAACATTTACATAGTATAGAATTTAATAAAAAAATATTTATATTAAATATGAAATTAAATCTTCATTATAAACATCTAATCAATTTGGTACACCTTCATAGTGACATGCATGGCTTCTATTTCTTGACAAATGGATGAGATTTGTAGGTGTTGGAGGGGGCTCCGTTATTCTTTTCAATTCCTTCTAACTTAGCCAAAAAAAAGGCCGACACAACACAACAAGACTTGTGTGGCCATCAATGGAAAAAGCTTCAAGCAAGACAAAAAAGAGTTTTCTTTCTATGGAAGTCACCAAGCACTAATAGAGACTAATAGAGGAACAATTATTACGTCCTCTGACCGAATGGTTTTATAGGTTCGGCCACCATTAAATTTACGCCACGTAGCAGCCTGACGACCCGACCCAACCCCGCGGTATTTTGGATATTTGACGTTTCTTTTTCGCTTAAACGGGCGGGAAAACTTTAAAAGACGCGGGTATATAAACTTCTGGTCGATTATCTTCACTGTACACAGAACGTTATACAGTGTTTAGGGATATCGAAACTTCCGCATAGCGTTCCACAAGATGGATTCGAAGGAACCTACTCTGGGAACTCCTACTTTGGAAGAGTTAGACAATTTCGACGAAACATTTGGCACTTATACTTTGGATGACGATTTTTCCTATTTTTTACAAGTAAGTTGTCCTCCATCGTCGTTTGTTCCTCTCATATTTGTTTGTACCTAACCTTTAGATAACTCGGTACTGGTCGTTAGTAAAATGTAACTTGATTTTTTATAAGTAGGTACTGCTCGATATTTGTTTATATTGCTTCAATTTGTTTTTTATAGTTATGAAGAAGAAATACCGAGATTTCTGACAACTCAGTATTTCTCGGTATTTATAAGTATAACTCGGTATTACGTATTTTTTAATATTTTTACGTCATTTATGTCTTCTACATAACTAGATTTTTATTTCTATTACTTGAAATTGATTTTTTTATAGATATTATACTTATGTAGAACTTGTACCGAGTTTTTGATAACTCGTAATATCTCGGTATTCGTTCTTAAAACTCGGTATTGATGAGTTTTTGTTATCTTTACGTCACTTATGACTTATATACCCCGAGATTTCTCACAACTCGGTATTTCTAGGTATTCATAAGTAAAACTCGGTCTTAGGTATTTTTTAACATCTTTACGTCACTTATGTCCTCTACATAACTAGATTTTAATTTCTATTACTTGAAATTGATTTTTGTACAGATATTATACTTATGAAGAACTTGTACCGAGATTTTTGATAACTCGTAATATCTCGGTATTCCTACTTAAAACTCGGTATAGATAAGTTTTTGTTAGCTTTACGTCAATTATGACTTATATACCACTAGAATTGAAATACCATATATTTGTACCGAGTTATTTATAACTCGGTATTGAGCTTGTACCGAGATTTTCATGTATTTATTAGGGAATTTTTCCATTGTTTTAATGAATAATGTAATTTATTTTACTAGGGGGTTTACAAATCTGAGAAGGAAGCATATGTTAAATATTGCGAATATGCACATAAGCATGGCTTCAGTGTTCGCAAAGAACATCTTTCTTACTGGCCTGGTACCAGGAAGTTGAAAACAAAGATTTTTGTCTATTCAAAATCTGGATTCAAGAAGGAAACAGAGAATATACAGAAGGTTAAATTTAGAAAATCAACTACAAGAACTGGATGCCCTGCTGTGGTGAGATTTTTTATTAGTGAAGAAGGGATATGGACGGTGAAAAATTCGGTAGAAACACACAATCATGAATTGGCAAAACCGGATGATCAACATTTGCTGAGATCATCTAGGCACATCACTGAAGAGAATGCCTTTGTTCTGAAATCAATGGCTGATGCGGGAATAAAAACAATAAATGCATTCTCCTATCTATCTGAGGAGGTTGGAGGAGTAGAAAATCTGGGCTTTACCAAGAGAGATGCATACAACTATATTCAAAAGGAGAGAAGAGCAAAAATTGAGAATGGGGATAGCAATTCGCTAATCAAATTGTTCAAAAACCGGTCAGCTGAAGACAATCTATTTGCATGGGATGTGCAAACTGATGAGAAAGACAGGTTGGTAAACTTTTTTTGGGTAGATGGTTTGGGGAGAGTGGATTATGACTGCTTTGGGGATGTAGTAATTTTTGATACTAGCTACCGTCTGAACAAATATAATTTAGTATGTGCCCCTATTATTGGAGTCAATAATCATTGGCAAAACATTATATTAGGGATGGCCTTTCTATCTGACGAAACAATTGATTCATTCTGTTGGTTATTTCAAACCTTTTTAAGAATTATGGATAATAAACATCCAATTACTATATTCACTGATCAGGATCAAGCAATGGCTAGGGCGATAATAAACAATCGATCTTACCAACTATTTCATCAATAATTTTCTCAACAGTTTTCGATACTTCATCAAAATTGTTGTTAGATTCCGTTCTTGAACTTGAGTGAACCGGACTACCAATTTTCTCAGACGTGAAATAGTGTGGAAAATGATAACTTAATATCTTATATATACCACAAAAATTTTCATTGTTATCAGATTTTAACTGAAATACTTCATTGTCCAATGCTTCCACCCATTTTTGAAGCAGAATTTTGTCCATTTCGAGTGATGAAATTTTTTTGACCATATATTCATGCTGTGTAATAAGTTTATATATGGATTGATTGATAATCCTCAAATTTGTTTCATCAGGTTCACCACGTTGTGCATCACTTTCTTCTCTAAATTCTGTTCGTGAAGGAGAATCAATGGGACTTCGACAATCAGTGAGACTAACAATAGGAATTGTAGGATCATTCTTCAATGGCTGTTCAATTAGACATTCAGTTTCCGTTGGAGTTTGAATAGGAGAAACAGTTGGGCTTGGACTTTTTGGAGATGAAGTTGCTTGTAAAGATGGAGTTGTCTTGCTGCTAGACATATGTACACTTCTCAGTGGTGTTATATCCAAACCATTTGCTGGATTACTAGTCTGAATTAAAGTCTTCTCATTATCTGTTATCTCTTGTAAATCTGTCAATATCTGGACCAAATCTTTTATAAATATCCAAAATTAATTGTGTACAAAATAAAGTTAAATGAGTGAAGATATGAATTGTACCTCAGAATCCTGAAGGCTTTTTAGTAAATTATCAACATCTTTAATTCTATAATTAAATTTTCCATCCCAACGAAGGAGACGGGGTCGAGCCAAATTATCCACAACTGGGTGGAACTTTGTATGCTCAAAAAACCAAATCTAAAATATAAAATAAAACAATATAAATCAGTGTATACAATATAGAACCTATTAAAACAGTGAAATAAACAAAACAATGTAATATGTGTAAGAATTACTCACAATTATAATCATAACAAATCCATTAACATATCCCAATGATTGACCTTTTGATTGTTTTTTTGCTATTGTATTAAATTCAATAACAAGGAAATCCCGAATGGATTGGGGCCAATTGTATGCTTTGAACTTCTCAACATTTTTTGCAACGTCCAATATTGTTGATTGCACTCGGAAGTTGGCCATTGGAAAGAAAATATTGGACAATAAGTATACAATAAATTGTTCCCTAACAATCTCGATAGGCGTTGAGGATTCCAATTTCAGAATATCATGCCTTATGTCATTTGCTGTTTTACCAGCAATTGTACCACTCCCAGGTTCAAATTTAATACCTCTGTTAGGTAAGCCAATAATCAACGCTATTTCATCAGAAGTGAAAGTTAAAGTCCGGCTATTAATAACAAAACTTTCAGATTCGTTATCCCACGTTGACAATAACATATAAACAATAGGAACATTTTGTGAGAACCGAGGTAGTAATAGAAACTGGTTAATTTGTAGCTCACTTAGGCTACTAACAAACTGATCCCCAAATTTCTCAACCAATTCATTACAAACTTCTCTAAATCCTGATGTCCGACATCTGAAATGAATCTTGGGGGTATATCCCTGCATAATAAAGTGTAACAAACACTAAGAAAATAACAGTTTTACAGAGATATTCCGTGAAAAACTACGTGAAATAAATAAGTGTAACAAATACTAAGAAAATACTGAGTTTTGACAAGAAATACCGAGTACCTAGTACCGAGTACTCAATTTACCGAGTACCGAGTACCGAGTACTGAGTAACACGGTAGAACAGAACCATAAACCCTAAATACACGTCGTTTAGGATTCTGTTCGATTTACTAACGAAAACCTAACATGTCTACGAAATGTGTACCGAGTTTTATCAACCAGTAATGACGTTTACCGAGTTTTAATCATCAAATACCGAGAACATCGAACAAAACCTAATACCGAATACCGATTAGTACCGAGTTTTAGAATGTGTACCGAGTTTTTAAAAACAACCAGAAATGTTTACCATATCCCTAAAACTCGGTACTTTTAGATTGGTAACGAGATAAACAAACTTTTTAGGTAATTTGTTTCGAACCTCAGGCATTATATCAGTGACGATTTTCGAATGGAGAATACGAAGAACTACGAGTTGAAATGCTGGAGAACTACGAGTTGAAATGCTGGAGAACTACGAAGGAAATGCTGGAGAACTCCGAAGGATTTGCTGGAAATCTAAAAAACGAAGTAAACAGTAACACGGATTCGAATCTCCGTAAAAAGGTGAAGCGTCGCACTTCGAAGTGTTTGTGATGTTTTCCATTTAAAATTTAACACGTGCGATAACCCAAAACACAGCGGATCGGGTCGGTGACTTTTCTTCATTCTACGTGGCGTTAAAACATTGGTGGCCGAACGTAGAGGAGCGTACGTTCACCGGACTAAAGAGACATCTCAAGGTTTTCTTTCTATGGATTCCGTTGTGAGTGAATTTTCAAAACTTGAGCGAGCGAATACAATTGAAGTCACCAAGCACTAATAGAGACATCTGAAGGTTTATTTTTTCTTCCCAAAGCATTATTTGCAGCATAAATGGATGTTAAGAAAAATTTGATTGAGGAGTGAAGTCGAAGAACAGAACGAACGATGGAACGAGCAAATGAAATGGATGCACAAACAATCGTTTAGATACAATAGTTTGCAGCAAATTTGTAGAGTAGCGTTAATTTGCGATGAAAATTGCTACCCTAAATCCACTGCAAATTCCATCCAAAAAATTTGGTGAAATATTTCATTGCAAATCCGTTGAAATTTTTGACAAATGATATTCCGCCATAAACGACTGACTTTCTTGTAGTGCTTTACACTACTTCTCTACCTAGAAGCGTCTTACAAACCATATCCTCCTCTGTTTGACCAATTGTCTCCAATACGAAGACTGTCCAAAGCTCTTTCTCCAAAGAGCCATCACACACAATAGTCTAAGGAATAATAATATAGATCGGGAAGAACGAAAACTTGTGTACCTCTCACACAAAGATCTCTTGGATACTCTTCCAAAAAATCTCCATGCTCTCTCTCTCTCTCTCTCACATTCTGAAACTATTGCATGAATCTCTCTCCCTCTCTCAAAAACTTTATGAAGAATCTTTACTTATTTTTGAAAATATCAAAAAAATTGTGATTTTAATTTGAAATAACTGATCTTCTTGTACGATATAGAACATACACTATGACTAGTTCTACGAATATTGAATCTTAATTTTTTGCTAATTAATGCCATTGAATTATCATAAATTATAAAATTGGCATGTCTATCATACAATACAATTATGACTATACAATGCGATCAAACTATCACATTTTAATTATTGATCTTCTTATCTTTGATGGTCTTCTCATTTTCAAATTATTAGCTCCCTCAAGTCCTCGTCCTAATTCCGTCTCCTGTGTGATAAGTGTCGTTATCCTTTACTAACATGCATTGTTAATAAAAAAAAAAACATGCATTGTTAATACGAAAAGTATATCCTTTACATATAACTAGAATTTTGATCAGTATGATCAATAATGTTTGTGATCATCAAAAATCTAGTGCACGCTAGGCTCATGACCAACCGCTAGGGATTTATATGATGCGAAGATTTATATATAAATTATGTATGTTACATTTTAAAACCACTCATACCATTTTTTGGTGCTCTTTTTGTATGTGACTAGTAGGAACTTAATACCAAATAGTCATTTCTTCCTTCTTGAACTTGCTTTGAAGAAAATTCTACATGCACCTAACTACTTTGATCACAATGCCTCTAATAGACTTTAGATACTCATTACCCTTAGAATATTGGACATGTTATTACTGTTAAATTAAAAATAAACGGTGCATGTGAACTCATAAGATGGAAATGTAAGGAATACTGGTCATCCAATGTGAGAATTCATTAAATTTTTTTGGAGATATGTTTCAAGTTCTAGAAATTTGATTGCTCGTTAAATAATCGGCTGGTTTAGTTTTTTTTTTTTTCTTTTTTTTTTTTTCATATAAGTGTTGGTTGTGGTTTTGGGTTAATTTTATTTTAAAAGGTATTGGCTGTATGCAAATTTGTTTATAATCCTTATGCATGCTATCGTTGAGTATTCATGTTGTTGAATTTAGCTAGTTATTAGTAGGGGTGTCAATATTTGACCCGATTCGGGCCCAATCCAAAAAATTCAAGGTTTGGGTCAACCCGTTTGCCATACCAGTCGGGTTCAGGTCCATATTTGAACCCATTTATTAAACCGAGTTCAGTTCAGGTTGACCAGGAAACTCGTGATCAACTCAAAATGAGCTGCCCTCTGTAGTCCGATCTCGCGCATGCGAGATCCATTCAACGTTTAGACTCTGCCATCTAGCATTTGGACTCTACGATCCCACGTTCGCACAGGCACGCCGCGATCCAATCTGAACCAACGTTTTCACCCACTAAATGAAAATCGCCCATTACTAGCGGACAAAATCTGCAGGTAAAAATTTGTTTCCGGCAAAAATTCGTCCGACGATAAATTGCACGACGGAAAGTTTATTTCGATAGAAATTTTCTTCTGGAAAATTTTCCTGCGGAACTCCGGTGGGAAAACCGAAACATATACGCCATTCTTCTGGTATGAGTTTCGACATTTTATTCGCCGGATGATTTCGTCGGACATCTACCGTCGAAAACATTTGACAGATAATCATCTACATATTTTTTGCCGCCATTCTACGTCGGCCAAATATATTCCAGCTATTAAACCATCGATTTTTCCGCTGATAATTTAACGGTTAATTTTTCGCCGGAAATTTCGTCGCTAATTTTCCTGTGTAATTTCCACCAGCTTGAACGCCGGTTATACCGGCGGCTAAATATCAACCGAAAATGCTGCTAGTAAACAACAATTTCCTATAGTGACCATCCGCTCGGCGTTCACAGTCACACCGTATGTTCAAACTTCGTCACTTTGGCGTTTGAATCCGGAGCTTGATTCAGCTCGATCCGGCGATCCCACTGAGCGCTTCCCTCGTCTGGTGGTCCGGACTCCATCCACCACAGCTCGCACCGTCAATCCTTCTTTCACGAGAGTCCATCTCTCAAGCCCTCTGGCTTTCGACCGTTCGCTATCCTCACCGACTCACGTACGTAGCCCAACGAGGCAAATCCACTCTCTGCATGCACGCGCGTAGCCTGGTTCACAGGTTTTTTAGGGTAGGGTTCAGGTTTGAATTTCTAACCCTTTTCTAAAACTGAGTTGGTTTGGGTCAAGCCGTTTGGACTCGGGTCTGTTCCGAAACCGTCCTGAACCCGAGCCGAAAATTCAGTTTGACACCCTAGCTATTAGGTTGGTCTTGCCTTTGCTAGAATCTCCTTTTCATTTCTCAAATCTTTAGTCTTTTGATAGGGATGGTCTTTGCTTTTGGTTGATCATTTTGTTAAGAACTTTTTTTTTTTTGGAGTTCCTTTTATGTATCTCTATCCAATAATGTTATACTGTGTTGATGATGATCACCAAATTAATTCTTTGAGTATCTTTTTGCTATAGGAAGGAGCATATTTTCAATCTTTTTTGTTGGGTGTTTGATGCCTCTTTAATTTTTTTTCATATATATCAACTCATGATTAACTCCCACATCCCAGGAGCCTCTTTTCAAGTACACGTGTTATCAAAATATTAATACACCATAGTTTTAATAAAATCCATACAAATAAGATATTAGAATAAAAATCACTAAAATTTAAATATTGTAATGATAAATACTGTATGTAGCATAAATTTCTCAACTGGACTGACTCCAAAATCAAACACTAACAATATCAAATTAAGACATAACATTACATAAACTAAACAATCTCTTAATAAACAAATACAAAAAATTGTGTAATATAAAATTTAAATGAATATTTATGTATTATACTCAATTTAGTATAAATTTTAAAATTTTAATGCTCATTCTCACTAAATTTTGCTAACTAAATTTTGATATGATTCTCCTAAGTTAATTTGCGTCATTAACTACTAAGCAATCCAATCAATAACTAGTGGGCTACAAAAACATCAAGTTGATCATGCAACTTATATCTGCCTTCCACTTTCAAATTTCCATCCCAACAAATCAAAGAAATTACATCCAAAGTGCATGGCTTTGATCCACCCAATCAAGACAATCATGACGGTCCCCTGCCTTCCATTCCTCTGAGAAATTAACCCAGAGACCATCATGATTTCACCACATCAAATAGATAAATTAATCCAGAGATAACCAAAGCTGCGACTTTTAAGAGAATTCCGCGTGCGCCCCGTGCCATTACTCAGCCTTTTTTCTATTGGACTCCGGCCGCACCGCCCTGAATGAAAAGAACTGAAGAAGACAACAAGGATAGTGTTTCTGTTCTGCCTTTGAAAAAGAAGGTGAAGGTGGAAACAGAAAGCGTGGAGCTTTGGGATTCTATCAGATTCAGAGAAGACAAATGGCAGGATTTGTATAAAAAGATTCCAACTTTGGCATCCGCTCCCTTCTTCTATTGTATCTTGTTCTGCCATTTTCGCTTTAGAGGCCAAAGCGGAAATCAGAGGAAGCTGAAAAGCCATGGATGGGGAGATTCGTACTCGGTTCAAGACAATCTGCGTCTATTGTGGGAGTAACTCCGGCAATCGAGCCGTGTTTAGTGATGCTGCTCTGGATTTGGGTCGAGAACTGGTGCGCGCCCTCTCTTATACTTCTCTTCAAGTTTCCATTTTGTAGTGGTTTGTGAAATTTCTAGCCTTTTCTTAAACTTTGATTGCAGGTGAAGCGAAGAATAGATTTGGTTTATGGTGGAGGAAGCGTGGGATTGATGGGTTTGATCTCCCAAACTGTTCATGCTGGGGGATGTGATGTTCTTGGGTACTTGCTAGACTTTACGCTTTCCAACTGTTTGAATTTATTTGTCAAAAAACTTTTCAAAATTTTTTGACTTTTCATCTGTTGGTTCTTATTGAGCCTTACCTGCTGTTCTGATATGTTTCATTGCCGGCAAGCAGGATCATTCCCTCTGCTCTTATGCCTATAGAGGTAAGAAAGTCTACAAAGTAGGAACTCATTTTTCTTCTTTTTTACTAGTCTTTTCAAGACGCCTAGTTTTACTGACGGGGTATTTTTGGATTCAACATCCTTGCAAATGATCTCCATCTTTTCTATTTTCACCCGAGGCCCCAGTGACATCTTCAAAACTTTTAACTGATTTTTTTTATTGTACTAAAAATAAAGTAAAAAAGAAAAAGAGTTTCTTTGTTCCTTGACTTCTCAACCATTGGAAAGTTTTTGAAAGGATGTTGAAATATGCTTCATCAAAATTACTGTTTAAAACTTTTCATCTTGTTGTATTTCTCATATAGAATGAAAGATTATGTACATGTTTTAGCCAACAGTGTTTGTATTTCCTCTCTGCTACAGCTCCAAAGCACTTTCATTACTGTGTTCTAATCTGCAAATGTTGAAGACTTTTTAGTCTGCTCATTGTATTTTTAGTTTAAACTTCTACAAATATGTTAATTTAGTTGGAAATTTGTTGAATGATTTCATCACATAAAATGAGCTACTAAAAAGTTCATAATGGCTGATTTTTTTAATTAGCAAAGTAATATTTGTTGATGTAAATATTTTAGCTCTTGTTAATCACGCCAAAATCTTTTCTGGTTAACAAGTTTGACTACCTCATTTGAAGTAGTTTTATTTTTGAGATATGAGAAGAATCTCATGTAATGAACCAGGCCTTGTTTTATGTTCTCACCATAAAGCAGATATCTGGTGAAACTATTGGAGAAGTAAAAAAAGTTTCTGACATGCATGAGAGAAAGGCTGAAATGGCCCGACGATCGGATGCCTTTATTGCTCTTCCTGGTACTTTTTTTTGCTTTTAGGGCATCTCCAATCGAACTCCAAAAACATGAATGGCGGCGCTCGCGAGCTCCGGCTGAACGGCAAAACTTCCGGTATTTGGTTGCGGGTGAACAGTGCGACGCCAATATTGGCGTCGCACTGTTCACCTGTTTTATTTTTCTGTCTCTACCGGATTTGCCGAAGAAACGTGCGAAAGAGGAGAAAGACAGTTACCTTCTGCGAAGGGCGCAAAATGGAGTTCGATTGGAGATGAATCATGTCATTTTTTTAGTTTTACTACATTTTGGAGTGAAAAATGAGATTTTCGGTTGGAGATGCCCTTATGGATCATGTAAATTTTCATTGATTTGCATAACCATAAGTTGATTATTTTTCAACAGAATATATGATTTGTTTTCTAATCATTTAGGAGGATATGGAACAATGGAGGAGCT
The DNA here is from genome assembly GCA_022539455.1 of Dendrobium nobile. NCBI lineage: Eukaryota > Viridiplantae > Streptophyta > Magnoliopsida > Asparagales > Orchidaceae > Dendrobium > Dendrobium nobile. Next base: position 5,741,486 of record CM039721.1, on the reverse strand, counting down.
CTTGGAGATGATTACATGGTCACAACTAGGAATACATGATAAACCTGTGAGGCTTAATATACTTTCTTGAGAAATTAAAGTTCTACCAGCAGAATATTGAAAATTCCTTCAAATTACTGGATGTTCAGGTTGGACTATTGAATGTTGATGGTTATTACAATCCCTTGCTTGCATTATTTGACAAAGGTGTAGAGGAAGGTTTTATAAAGACATCTGCAAGAGAGATAGTTATTTCTGCTGCAAAAGCAAATGAACTGCTAGAAAAAATGGAGGTAGCCTGCCATATGTTTTATATTCTTATTCTAAACAGAAAGCAAACTGAAAAAATAAGAAATTTCTCATGGAATTGCAGCTATATACTCCACGACATGATCAAGTTGCATCTCGGACAAGTTGGGAGCTTTCACAGCTTGGCTATTCCAAACCACCAATTTGACACTAATTTCTGATTTTTCAAGCTATCATATATTATATTTGATGTGATTTTTTTAACATAATTTGTATCTGAGAACATACAAATGATTATAATTGCCCATCAAATGTCTTTCTTGCTTCTGATTGAAATTTCAATAAAATGATCTCAGAGCCTCCTCCTTTGTAAACCTTGCATGCCCAAGTTACTGATTTTTTCCCTTATTTAGTAAGAGAAGTTAAATTCCAAATGACCAGGCATCAATGTTCTGATATGATATTGTATTATTGATTGCTTAAGAGTTTATATATTAGTTGTATCCTATAAGGAGATGTTTAAGTATTTGTTATGCAAGAAATATTTATTTTATGTGTTTACTATTAGCATTTAAGGTTTCGTTTGGGATGGTTTTCATATTGCTTTGTAAAGCAGCTTTTTCGTGCAAAAAATTAAATTTTTGTACTAGAAAGTTACTTTAAGAAGCAGTAAGAAAGTCGTCCCAAACGAAAGCCTAAATCTTCCTTTGTTGAAGTTGTTCTTAGCTCATTGATACATGGGGAGCTCTTTTGAAATTGAAAACTCTTATAATTAACTCTAAATCTTTCCTACTTAGCTTTCACTGCATGTTCCACATTCTGCGCTGAGTACTTAGATTTTCAAGTAATGTTAACCAGAATCACTGTGCCGTTTTCATCTTATATTCATTATTTTCTTCTGAACCTTCTTAGGCTTCATATTTAAAGAAGGGTGCATAGAAATTGCATAGTCTATTCAGATTTAAAGGGGAAAAAAAAGGAAAATGAGCCCAGCAAGCTGTAACAATCACCACAATAAACTGAAAGAGCTAAAGAGGAGAGTGAAGCAGCCTGTAATAATTTAAACTATGATCTTCTGATGTGTGGTGATGTATTTGAAGGGATATAAAAATATATTTTTGTCTCTATTACTTCAAATGAAGCACGAGCATGAATTAGCATTTATTGGACATATGGTTGCTTCCAAAGCCCCCTTGGCTTAGAAAATCATCATAATAATTTGTTGTTATTGCCCATCACCAACACCTCAGTTGTCTTTGATCATAATGTTCTTTGATATAGTTGTGCTTATCACATCATCCAATTAGTCTTTCTCCTTGTGCTAAATTTAAGTGTTAAAATAACATATCTTAGTTATATCTTCACAATCATGTAAAATCATAGGCTTTATTTCATTTGTTAAATGCAAAGATGATGTTGGAATATAGCATAAAGTTATGTGATAGTTTTATTTTTATTTTTTCCAAGAACAGGTCTGACATACACAAATAGTGCAACCAAGCATGATGCCATTTAGCCATGGAGTTAGATTTTTTGTTTGTTTTTTTGTTTGTTTTTTTTTTTTTGGTTTTGGGAACAGGGGTATCTACCTACTGCCACCTCAGCTTCTGAGTCGCTTGGTGGTATAACTAATCCCTCTGCTGACCTGGAAGAGGCACCTACTCCTACATAACCTCCTGACCCGCACTTATTGAGACCCGACTTAAGAGGCGTTGCCGCTCGAGGGGAATCGAACACGGGTTGGGGGGTTTCCAATCGTACACGCCCACCAATCAAGCTAAGCATCGGTGGGTTAACTCCAGTGATTTTAACATATATAGCAGGTAGATTATAATTAGAAGGGATGAATGGAAAATGATTAATTTGTAAAATTATATTTAAATACTTGGAATAAACCTAATGATGATGATGATGATGCTTCCAACATTCAAGTTAAACTAACTCATCTATTAAAATAAATAATAATAATAATAATAAAATTAGCTGAGCTTATATATAGTATAAAGTTGGCTTTTCATCATTGAATCCATGAAACTGATCATAAATGAGATAAATTTAAGCAGTTTTAGGTATTCAACCATCTACAGTTTGGACATCTACCTGTCAGAAGAAAGGGGACAAGAGAAATTCATGACCCCCATATGAGGGGGAACATGAAAGAGTCAGCATGAAGCATAAACAGCTAAGCTGCACAGTCCACTTGCTTTAAATTTTTTTTTTTTTTTTTTTGAAGTGTTCTATATTTTACGGGTACAAATTAATTTCTATTTTAAGGAAAGTTTTGAAGTAAATGTACCAAAAAGCAAGAGTAAAATAGAACTGACTAAAGCATAATCCATATTCTACTCTAAATGCTCCAAATTAGGAAAAAGAGCTTTGAAGTTGGTAGTAGATGAGCTAGTAGAGGAGTACTTGACAATGAAGACTTGGAAGAAACACTCTGCTACTTGTATTTTTCTAGGGTTTTGCGTCAGATCTATCATAAATTGAATAAACGATCAACTATAACTATTGAATTAGGCACAATTGAACATGAAATAAGTCGGGCCAAAATCAGGTCGAGCTAACTTGAGAATAGTTTGAAATGCATACATGCGTAATTATGTTTTCTTAGATTCATTAAGTAGGTGTTTTATACATTTTTAGTTAAAAAAGGATTGATGTAGCATACCCCATGTAGTGAAATAAAAATAGTGTCAAGTGTCGGGACAGGTCAACCTGGAAACCTGACAGGTCGTGCCTGGGTTGAATTTTATGACCCGTTTGCAAAATTGGGTCGAGTTCAGATCATGTCAAAAAGCGTCGGATTAGTTCCGGGTTTGACCCGAACTCGACCCACAAACGATTTTGACACCTCTAATATTGCTATTGTATATACATCTATATATACATGTGTGTGTGCTTGAGACTTTTGAGTCAATTAAGACAAACTCACACATATCACATACGTTGAATTCAATACCTCTTGATTGATAAACAAAACTCTCAACCAACATATCAAGATGAGCTACATCTTTATATAGATTAATACATGGTTATACATTGGAGTAGATTTTTATCTCGAATAAACTAACATTTATGAATCAAATTTTGTTGGAATTAAGATAAAACAAAACCAAGATATAATAATGCCTGACTCAATTCGAGATCACAACAAAGAATTTTAAGCTAATCTTGAACTATAATTAGAGCTCATTTATTGTTCTTATGAGTTTCCTGGGCGAAAATTAGGTCTATCACATACTAGAAGTTATGTCGTTAGCAAGTGTGATGATTTAACTTCTTTCCTTCAAATGGTGATATACACACAATTAGATGAATGAAGACAATAAGGAATACATTATTTTTCATACATGAAAAACTCATTAAAGAGAAAAATCATATATCTTATTGAGATAAAAATTTTACTTGTTGTAGTCTAATGTTTTAGATGCCCACCCTTCTTCTACGTTGGAGAAGGCATCAATACAATATAAAGGTTAACATTATAGAAAACACTCATATTGTGGTGGAGTGAGAAATCCAAAAGGTGATAGCTCTAGCAACAATAGTGAGCAGACATGAACAGACCTTCTCCTTAAGAGGTGGATGACTAGTTAATTGAAATTAGTGAATAAATTGGAGTGAGTTGGGATCACCAGGTCAATCAACTTGAGGCTTCAAGAAAAAATTATCACTATGGAACTATCTATGATATAGGAATTCATTATATATAAAATAATTGAAGTTGTGAAATATTTATATCTCTTTTAGTGAAGTATTATTATCTGGTAATATATTGGAATATTTTATATTCTTATTAACAATGGACTTAGTTAAACACATCCTCCCCTGATCAACCTAATCAATTTGATTTTGATGTTGTAATGGCATGCAATCAACCAATGATCAATAATGGTGGTGCCATGTTAGTGTTCTGATGGTCATTATTGTTGAAGTATTTGATTAATGAGTATGATTTACCATTCCAAAGCTCTCAACATCATGAAGCCAATAAATATGACATATTGCACTCTAAATTGATAGGAACAATTTTGAGCAAGTTTAGAGATCAAATTTGAGATTGGCAAGAAATAATGATAATTGTTAAATATTTTGTATGTTAAAGTAATATTTTTCTTGAGAGCAATTCAAAGCCATGGACTATAACACCTATTTTTTTGCTCTCAATATAGGTTCGATATGCGCTACTTTGACAGTTACTGTTAGAGTTAACTCGCCAAACTGATCAAATTGAGAACTCAACCCATGACCAAGTCCCAAGGTTCTCTAGTCTAGTTACCCGATTTGTCATTCTACTCAAATTTGTCTACCATATTCTTTACAATTTCATGAATGATATTTGCCAGTAAAATATGGCAAACAACCTAGTTTCAACCTTTCTCTCATATTTATTAATCCTATACCTTGTGACTCTATTGTTGTTATCTTCTATATCATTACTTATTGAATTTTGACCAGAATCCTAACTTCTAAGTAAAATTCTAGCTTTTAGCTACCACTTTTAGAATCATTGCCTGTCATCTCCCTTTTTTTCCTTCTTTGATTAAATCACTCAATATTTACAATTCAAATTAACCACTAGACTAGTCAAGCCTAATCACTCAAGGCTCTCTAAGCCCAATTACTTCTTTCAACACAAGATCAACTTCCAAGGCTCTCTAAGCCCAACTTCCTCTTTCAGCATTCTACTATATCGGTAGGTTATTTTACCTGATAGTACATAACTAATGTTTTCTTTGATGTTGTCTAAACACATAAAATTTCTTAGTTCCAATATTTCTTTTGGATCCATCAAACATCTATTTAGCGGCTCTATAGCAATATTTCCTATATAATTACTTTTGAACTCCTAACCAAAATCCTAGCTTTCATGCCTATAGCTGACATATCTTATATAATTACTTGTCGACTCCTTACCAAACTCCTAGCTTTTGTTTGCCAACTTTTAGAATCAGTGCTTATCGAGTCCCTTTTGTCTCCTCAATTCTCCTCTAGCACTTTGGTGAGACCTCATCTCCTGTGTGGTCACCCCAAATAATATATGCCAACTTCCAATTAGGTGACATTAATTATATATCTAATCATTTTGACATGCATCAATTTCTTACATAAAAGGTTTAGACAATAATTTTCTTCTAGATGCATTATGGATAGGTGGAAAGACTATCAATGTTAAACCTTTTGCATGTCACCACCTACTACTAAACATCTCAAGCTTACTCCATATGATATAAACTAGGAATGTCCATGTGTTATATAGTTAAAGGATTAAAAAGAACTACATTTCACTCGTCACTGACTACAATGACTCCTTGCAATAACCAATCATAAGCATGTTTTTCAATAGAAAAACTCACCTTCTAGAATTATGTTAAGGTAAGATTAAAAATGTTGAGATTGGACCCATTTAAAGGACACCTTCTTCCTTTTATCATTTTATGTATCCCTAACTCATCTGGCTTTCTTTAGCAATAATGTTTATCCTCTATAATATATTTATCTTTCTTATATATTGGATATTTCCTCTTCAATGCCCTATGGATAAAGTCTATAAAGTTGAATTGATGCAAATCTTAAATTTTTAGTACATCTTTCCTCTCTTCCTCCTTTTCTTGAAAGACTTCAAACCTATTTTCTTTACTTCCCAATTCTTTGATCAATTATAGACTTATCCTCCTTTTCCTTTATTTTGTATTTTTCCCCCATGTGAATAAGTATCTTGGGCCAAAGTCTATCCATATTTATCCTCTTCAAGTGTCATCTTCCATTTTTGTGAGCTAAGTAGTGCTTTGCAAACATCTGACTGGTTTTTTATTTTTCACATATTAGGTGATCTTGTTGAGATTGCTTTATATTTGAAGGAAAACGAGTGGATACATGCATGAAATATTTGAATTTTCTTGACATTAATCATTCGACATGAAGTCCTACAACAAATTTAGATGTTTTCTAAGGTCATTTATTGATGACCTAAAAATATTACGGAGTGAAAGAGTGTTCACATATGAAAAATTCAAAAGTATAGTTTTCGGATGAAAGCTACTATCATAAAAAAAGAATTTTCATTAATCAATGTCATCAAGAAAGCCAATGATGATCATATTAACAATACAAAATAATATTTGCTTGAATGGATGAATGATATCATAATACCCCAAAGATACGAAAAGCATTTGGTAAATGAAAATTATGAATTTTTGAATCTATGTTTGAACCAGAGTGCTTGGATGTTGTGCTTTGGAGCGCTGCGCTGTTTGTGTCTCTATTTTACAATACTTATAGATTCAGATGGTAGCGCTGTGGCACTTATAATGGCGCTACGGCGTTGTGCACTGATATATATATATATATATATATATATATATATATATATATATATATATATATATATATATATATATAATATATATATATATATATATATATATCCTTGTTATTTTCTCTACCTCTATGCACTCAGCACAGCCTTGATCTGGAAGAAACTAAAGGAGGAAGAAGATAAGGGAGGAAGGGAAGAGGACAGAGGACGCTCTCCATGGCCTTTTGAACGTCGTTCCTATTACAATTTATTTTGATAAATTTGTTTCTACAAATTTTCTATCTCCTAAATAAAAAAAAAATGCATTATCTCATAATTTTTGTAAACTTTCGATATATTATAAATTTGATCATTCTGAATAATATGATATGATTTTATTATATCTTTATTAGTTAAATATGTGTAAAAAAATTTTGGATAAAATGATAGGAAAAATATATACTAAAAATAGGTTGAAAATGATGTGCTCATATTTGATATGATAATACTGAAATTCAATATATGCTAAAATGATTAATATGAGTGATATATACTAGAATGTGATACTGATTTGATTAAAAGGATATTTTGATTTATATCAGATATATGAAATGATACCCCCCATGTGATAACCTCAAATATTCATCGATTCATTCATGAGAGTCATAAGGAGCTGGAGACTAATTGAGAATTATAAGAAATCAGGGTGATTGATCCATGTGATTCAAGAAGAGTTATAAAGAGTACACTAATTAGGAGTCATAAGGGGCGATTGATTGGGAGTTATAAGGGCAGAAGCAAGATCAAGATACCTTCAATTAAATATCTGATACAGATATATCAATTACTGATACTAATTATTGAATATTGATATTAATTATAGATATTGATTACTGAATGCAAATACTGATTATTGTGTATTGATATTGTACGGATACTGATGTCGAGACACTTATTTATGTTATTGGTTATTTTTACGAAGTATGGATATTGATTCTACTATAATAATTGATGGACTGAAGTAAAGGATTGAATGGAATGATTGAAATGGAATGATTGAATGATAATGAAAGAATGATTAATTGACTTGTAGAACCTTACAGTTCATGAATCAAAATAAGACATGCCAGAAAGAGGAAATAAAGTACATGGAAAATGTAAAGAGAAATAAAGACTTGTATTGCATTAGTCTTGTCCACTGTACAAAGAGGTGTTACACAGAATATATAAACAATGCGTGGGAAGGATAAAACAGCTGGCCAATGAGTGCATGCCACCTCATTATTATTTTATATTTATTACATTATTCTTATCTACTAATAGGCCCCTGCAAACTGATGGGTTTTGGATAACCATTAGTTTGAGTCAAAGTGTTTGAAAGCATGATGTAAATAAGGATTTTGTAAAAATGTCTGCAACTTGATCAATTATGTTGATTGGAAGTATCTGAATGCTCTTGTGCTGTATGTGGTCACGAACAAATCTCTTATCAATTTCAAAGTGTTTCGTATGAGCATGAAATACAGGATTGTTGGTGAGAGCAATAGCGAAAGTGTTATCACAGCAGAGATCCGTCGGTTTCGTTTGAGTTATGCCAAATTTGGTCATAAGTTTATGTATCCATATGACATCAGCCATTAGAGCTGCTAGCGCTCGATATTCTGATTCAATTGAGGATCTGGCGACCGTGTGTTGCTTCTTAACTGCCCAATATATGAGGGTGTCGCCTATAAAAGAGCAAAATCCGGATGTAGATTTTTGGGACATAGGATCGCCTGCCCAATCAACATCTGAAAGGAAGTAAGTTGAAGGTTAGATTTTGTAATAGGTAAACCAAAATCGAACGTAACTTTGATGTAACAAAGTATCCATTTGAGCAGGAAGGTGTGTTGTGGCAGTGAATTATGCATGTGTTGAGATAGAAGATTAATGCTATAGGCAATATCTGGATGTGTAAGGGTTAAATATTGAAGAGAACCCGTAAGCTTCAAATATATTGTGGGATCTGATAGGATTGATTCTTGCCGAAAAACCTTTGGCAGTTTTGTATAAGATGGGTTGGCAATGGAGTTGCATTGGGTTAGATGAGCTTGCTGAAGAATTGACGTTGCATATTATTTTTGTGAAAGAAAGTATTATTGATCTTGCCAATCAATTTGAAGGCCGAGAAAATTATGAACCTCGCCAAGATGTTTCATGGAGAATCTTGCACTTAATTGATCCTAGATCTTACAAAGCATTATTGAATTATTACCAGTAATAAGAATATCATCTACATATATAAGCAAAAATATTTGAAAATGTGATTTATTAAATATGAAGAGTGAAGGATCAAAATTACTGTTTGTAAACCCGAGTGAAAGCAAATACTCCGTGAAAGTGTTATATCATTGTCTCGGAGCCTGCTTGAGACCGTAAAGAGCTTTGTGAAGTAGAAAAACATAGTTTGGATGAGTGGAGTCTTTGAACCCTTTCGGTTGCTTCATATAAACTGTTTCTGTTATACTGTCATGAAGGAATGCGTTTGCTACATCAAGGTGTTGAACCTGCCAATTGTTTTGTAGAGCAATAGAAAGTAATATACGAATAGTTGGTAGTTTAGCAACGGGACTAAATGTCTCTGTATAATTTAGACCAAATTCTGGATTCTTCTCAAGTGCAACCAGTCTAGCTTTGTGTTTAGCAATCAATCCATCTATATTAAGCTTTGTTCGATATGTCCAATCCTAATACCGATGAGTCCGAAGGTGGAACAAGACTCCAAGTACCCTATTTTTGTAATGCAAAGAATTCATCGGCCATTTCTTTTTGCCACTCAAGATGTTTAACAGCTTCAATGTAGCTAGTGGGATCTGAACGAGTGTCATTAGAACAGTGTTGATGAAGAAGAATGAAACGAATTGTAGGCTTTAATGAGCCAGTTCTTCTTCTGGTAACCATGGGGTGACAAACAGTGGGGAGAGAAGATTCAGCGGAGGGCATATGAATAGGATTTGTGGTGGTTGTCGAATTGACACCAGAATGCAAAGTTTTGATGAAAATGTGAGATGTTGTTTCAGAAGGCTTATGAGGAGATCAGGATGAGTGGTTAGAGGAGGTTTGCACCGAATAAGGAGTTAGAAGAAGCGATGAAGGAGTGCTAGGTTTTGAAGAACTGTCTGAGGTATGTGAGAAAAAGGAAAATATTGTTCATAAAAAATTAGATGCTTGGATATAATAAATTTATTTGTAGAGGGATCTAAGCACATATATCCCTTGTAAGTATCTGAGTATCTAATGAATGCACATGATTTTGTTTTAGGTTGAGGTTTATGACGATCATGAGAGGGTATGAGAGGAAAACAAGCACAACCAAAAGTACACAGGTGAGTGTAGTCGGGTTTAGTGTTGTGTAATAGTTCAAAAGGAGAGATATTATTGGTTGTATTGGAAGGCATACAATTAATTAAGTAAACTGGAGTTAAGATAGCATCCGACCAATGGAGGTAAGGAATATGGGCAGTATAAAGAAGTGATCTAGATGTTTCAATGATATGTCTGTGCTTTCGTTCGGCTACACAGTTTTGCTCTGGTGTATAAGGACACGAAATTTGGTGAGCTATGCCATGAACCTGAAGAAAGTTAGTGAAAGTATGATTGAGATATTCGCCTCCGCCATCAGTATAAATGCATTTGATTTGTTTAGAGGTACGTTTTTCGATCTGAGCTTTAAATTTAATGAATATATTGGTGAGCTCAGACTTATAACGCATCGGAAAGAGCCACGTAAATCGAGAAAAATTATCAACGAAAATAACATAATATAAAAAACCTTTTTGTCAAGGCAATAGGTGCAGGCCCCCAAATATCAAAATGTATAAGATCTAAAATGGAATTCTTGTAATTTAAAGACTTTTCAAAAGAAAGTCCCTTGGAGTAATTACAAGAATGGCATGAAAACTTATTAACATCTATATGCAAATGAGGATTATAAATAGATATAAAATGTAAAGTGTGTTTATTAGGGTGGCCCAATCTATTGTGCCAAGAAAACAAAGGTGATGTGATTGCCGAGTAAGCACGCTGCTGGGATGCCGTATTAGTGGTGTGGATGGGTATAGGCCACTACTACATGGTCCGCGAAGCAGAACTTCCTGTGTCTTTGGATCCTTCAAAGTAAAACCATTAGGATCAAAAATAATAAATATATTTTTATCTTTAGTAAGCTGTAAAATAGATATCAAATTGTATTGAAGTGTAGGGGTATGAAAGAGTTGAGAAAGATTCAACTTACGAGCGAGCGTTTACAACAAACCTGTACTGGAATTGGCTATGCCGACAGAGCTACCATCACCTATGGTGATGCCGTCTGATCCAAGATACAGTGAGGAGATGGTCAAATTCTCAAGAGAATTAGTAAGATGGGATGATGCTCCTGAGTCAATAAACCATTCTATAGAGGGTCTTTCATTTCCAGCAAGTAGAGCAGTGTTCGATTGATTTGTAGACTATGGAATATACTGCACGTTTAGACGGTGCCAACAATTTGGTGTCGAATGATCTTTCTTGAGACAAATTTGACAAGTAATGGGATGATTTGGGGCGGGTCTGTTTGTGCCATTGGAACCATGAGACGCGCGTCCTCTGGATCGGCATCCTCGACCTCGGTTGGAGAAGAGGGCCAAGTTAGGATCACTGGAAGATGCACGAGCCGCATCATAAGCAAGATTGATTTCTTCGCTAAGAAGAAGGGCATAAAGATGTCAAGACTAATAGGAGATAACATGGTTTGAATAGAGGTTTTGAAAGATTGGTAAGATGGTGGGAGGCCATTGAGAATATGAAGAACAATGTCTTCGGTATCCAGTTTGGAACCGGCAGATGCAATTTGATCAACTAAGGATTTGATATTGGCAAGGTACTGTGTCATAGTGGAGTTCTTGAGGGAAATGTGATGTAATTCGTTCTTTAGTTGAATAACCTTGGAACAATTTTTGGATTGAAACCGAGTTTCAAGAGTATGCCAAATCTCAGAGGTAGATTCAAGATTTATTATATAAGGAAAGATCAGTGAGGAGATGGTGGAACAGATTTTCACGGCCATATTTTGGTCCGTGAGCAACCAGTGGGAATAGGCGGGGTTATGCGAAGATGAGCCATTGGGATGATCAAGAAGACAAGAAGGTTTAGAGAAATTTGATCAAGATAATATTCAAACACATGCCGAAGAACTTTGGAGATTTGCGATTTCCATATTGAGTAGTTCTCGGGTGTAAGTTGGATTTGAATGATCGTTTTAGATTTGAAACCACAAACTTCAAAGTGGAAGAAAACACCGGCGTATCTTGAAGTATGGATGCGTCGTATTCTTCAGTTTGGGAGGAAGATGAGTTCGCCATGATTTCCAAGCTCGATCGTCTGCTCTGATACCATGTAGAAAATTGCAGTTCTTGAATCAAAATAAGACATGCCATAAAGAGGAAATAAAGTACATCGAAGATGTAAAGAGAAATAAGGACTTGTATTGCATTATTCTTGTCCACTGTACAAAGAGGTGTTACACCGAATATATAGATAATGCGTAAGAAGGATAAAACAGCTGGCCAATGAGTGCATGCCACCTCATTATTATTTTATATTTATTACATTATTCTTATCTACTAATATATATGACCGACATAACGAGATGGGATGTGTAATATAACTGATGAAGTGATAGGCAACAAGTATAGATAACATGTATTGATTTAAAGATTTTCTTATATGATTATAAGCATATTATTTTTTTATTACATTAATTTCAATTGTAAGATTTTGGTACTTTCTGGGTTATTTGCTCATTATATGATTTTGACATATTTACAAGAAAGGAAAAAGGCAATGTGGCATAAGGCACTAGACAACGTGTATAGTTTTGTTTCAGCACTGCTGGTTTAGTTTTATTTCAATTCCTCTATTTTATGTATTTTTTTCGATCTATAGCTTATAAAGGCTAATATATATATTATCTTGGATCATAGAGATAGAATGTAAATATTGACTAATATAGTAATGTAAATTATATTTTCCACTGTTTAGATTCTTTAATGCAATTAATCAGCTCTAAAAATTGAATTAAATGAGAGAAAATTGATTGTTTATAAAAAGGTAAAAGAGAATAGAACAAAGTTCTTCCACTTAAGATCTTGGGGCGTGTGACAGATGTCTTGTGAGGTGGCCTCATTCTATATTGGGCTAGTGAATATTAGTAGAAGAACTTTAAGGGTGGCTTCTAGCAATCTCATTCATCTCAAGGAAGCGACAATAACAAAGCACTAAGGAGACTCAACTCCATTTGTTGCGTATGAGCATCACATGGTATTAATAGAATGTAAATTATGATTTTTTTTAAATATTGAAAGATTATAATGAGCATCTTGTTATGAAAACTAATTAATGTTTTATGCACTATAAGAGAGAGAACAAAAATTGAGCTCTTCTAGAGACCCACTAGAGGAATGAGATAGATGACAATATTGACTCACATTTTCTTCTTCATTATTATTATTATTATTATTATTATTAATATTATTATTATTATTATTATTATCATTATTATCATTATTATTATTGAAATAGAAATATTAAAAATATTAATTTAGAAAAAAATATGAGGCAATTATAACCTGAAAAATATGAGAATGGTGTTAGCCACCATGAATTCTACACCGATGCATGGATGAAAACTATCATAGAGTTGCTATGCGCTACATGAACGAATTTGGAGACCATTTTAAGAAGTTGGTACCAATTGGTATCAATTCAATAAAAAAGGAGTCAATTTGAAGGGCAACCAGTCCTTTGAAAAGACCAAAGAGATTATGTAGTCTATGTTGAAAGAACTATATAAACAAGGTGCTCTAGGTAGTGTTATGGATGATGATGATGATGACAATGTGGGTGGTGATCATTATGATGATGCATGATTAGGAGTTTTTGATCGAATTGATATTTGCGACTAGTTTAGCAATATTAAAATTAAAAAAGAATCACATCGAGCTCCACCTGCATCAAGAAGTTTGCAGTTAATTTTTGCAAAAACTTTGCCACAATATATAACTGCCATCAGTATATCAATTCATTTATAACTTGCAACTAATTTTGGGTAAAATTTTACTCGTAAAACACTAGCGATCAATATTGCGACCACTTCTGTTATAGCAAAATGGTTTTCCTCCAACAGTTCAAGTGCTTCATCCTTAAGATCCAAAATTTTTTATTTGAATTTATGTTTGATGAGATGAAATTCTTGATATATCATCAAGAACTACTTCAAGAAGGGACAACCCAAATATACCAATTATATATATATATGACTAAACAAATTAAGTATCTTTGTTGTCAAAGTTATTTATGCCATATTTTCTCTAAAATATGCATGATGATTTATTTGTCTTAAATTAGAGATCTTCAAAGGATGTTAGGTATTTGTCCAAGCTCATTCTTGTTGACTTGAAAACATAAAGATTTTAGTGAATCCTCATGACATTAGCTTTTTATTAAACAAAGTTCCTTTTGGTGTATAATTTCTCATATTTTATCATCCAACATGGATCTATTTGCATGTGAATCTGCTAATCTTTCAAAGTTTGTAATATAATTAGAGAGACTTAATTAAACAATTGTTAATCACAATTAAGAGTGGGTTCAAAACCCTGCTCTGATTCAAATAGTTGTTTATTTTATTATAGGATCAACATGCAGAAGATGCCAAAAGTATCAGAGATATATTAAAATTGAATTAGTTAGAGATTAGTATACTATTTAATTTTCCTTATTAGATCTTTAGATGTTTGTGTTGATTAATCTAAGCTGATTTTAAATATTTTATCATATGAGTGATAATTCTATTTTTTTTTTATTGTTTAAAATTTATATTTTATAAAATAGGCCTTAAATATCTCCCAACAAAATAACCTCAACTATATGTATAATGGATTATAAAAGAGCGTAAAAGAAAATGAATGCAGTGTAAAAGTTCAAATATGACAGTGGCCGATATCAAGCAGGTAGTAGTCGGTGGCATGGGGTGTTGGCGGGAATAAATGGTGGGCAGCAACTGTGCCTAGCAGTGGGCGATGGTGGCCGATGACGATGATGAATGGTGTTGGCCGACGGTAGCAACGATCGTTTTGCAGGTGGCCATTGTTGGCGAGGCGGTGGCTGACGGAGATAGCTGGTGGCAAAGGTCAACAACAGGTGGCAAAAAAGGCCGATGACAATTACAAAAAATTTCTAAAGTATTTGGAAATCACCAAAAACTAATGAATGTCAAATCCAAAAGATACATTTAAAATACATCAAAAATTTTATTCTACGTTATTTTTACTTTCAATTGAACATTAATATTTTGAAAAAAAATAAAATTCACCCATTTTACTCTAAACAAAACAGCACTTAAATGGTCATAAATATGTTCAAGCTGTATATTTCAAAGGAAATTATATTTGGGAGCTTTTGGTCAATCACACATCCTAGCTTTTTGAGCTTTGCACCTTTATGAATTATTTAGTTCTCTAGTAAGGAATGAGTTCTCAGTTTAAAATTGTTTTAGGGCTCATGGTTAGGCCAAAAAGATGGAGAAATCATTGTGTGCGGAATCCGGAGATTCCAATCAACGCATGTCACGTCATCGGATGCACTTCAGGGCCCAGTGCATTCAGAGATGTGGCGCATCCGGATTTGTCTCCGAATGCATTCAGATTCCTCACACAATAATTTCTCTAAAAGATGGTATGAAATTTTGGGTTAGGAGATCATGATAGAATTTTTATTAGGAGCATAAGAAATTGATGCATGATTTTTTTCTGTTATATTTAATAACATGAAAATATATGATTTTAATTTACAAACTATAAAAAAATAATAAATTTATTTGATGTAAAATATATTATAAAAGGAAAGTTGACTTTATATGCCTAATAATCATTAAAATTGAGAAAATATGTCTGATATTTTATTTTTGGCGAAACATTCCAATGAGGTCCACACGAAATAAAATACCTATGCTATTACTCTTAAGCAAGAATAATTGAAGGATAATAAGGTGTTTATATAAACCAATGCATCTCTTCAAATTTTTGGGATATTTTCCAGCCGCTATGAAATTTCAGACATCTTTACCCAAAGAATAAAATAACAGACATTTTAAATTTCAAGAATTATAGTGCATATAAAGTCAAATTCCCTAAATAAAAGTAAAATATAGGAAGACATATATATCAAGAAAATAATTTTCATAGAGGGTAAAATAGAAACTTCCCTAATATATACATTAATTTTATAGATAAAATATACATTTATTTTTTTGGTAGACCTTTAAAAACCAATAACGCTATTTCATCTAGTTCTCGGCCGTTTGTCGCTCGTGTCATTGTGGAGTTAGATGTTACCAAAAATTTTCCTGATAAAGTTTGGGTTGGTCCCGATAACTTGGGTTTCATCCAGTTTGTGATAATGGAAGAATATATTCCCTGTTTATTGTGTGCACTGTAATTCATTAGGTCATTCGAAAGAAGAATGTCGTGTTTTACATCACATCTCAATCTTTCTTCTACTATTGAGCCCCCTCCAATTAATGAGGGTGTCTATCCCTCTAGGCATTTTGTATTGTAATATAGGTGATAGTGTGATGCTTGAGAATTGGGAAATTGATGTTGTTGGTGATGTTGAGCTTTTGTTTGTTCTTAGTGGTAATGAGCTTTCATTTGAGCCCGTGGTTTTGGCCTCTATTGATCATGTGGTTTCCCTTTCCTCATAATTTAATCTTATTAATGGTAATGAAGGTGATTTTGTAATATCAAAAATCTGCTCCAGGATCGTCCAGGACGATCTGGATCGTCCTGGGACGATCAGTTGAAAATTAGCTCCAGAATGTGCCCAATTTGCTCCAGGTGATTTTCTGTACACATCGTCCAGGCCGATTGAGGACATCGTCCAGGCCGATCGGCACTGTAGAAAATGTCGGCCTGAGAATAGTTCTGGGAACCGTCCAGGACGATCCAAAATGGTCTGATCGTCCTGGGACGATCTGGCGATCGGCCGGGCCGATCTGAAGTTTTTAAAGCTGATTTCAGCTCATTTGGAGGAGAGAGAAATCAAATAAAACGAAAATATCTTTTGAGGAGAGAGAAAGTCGAGAGAAATTTGGGAAAAGTTGATTTTCGGACGACGCGGAGCCGTTTTCGTCCGAGGAGACTGTTCGAGATATTGCTGTACGCAAGGTAAGGCACATTCCGCCTTTCTCAATTTTCAGAACCGTCGTGTTTGGCGGTATATTCTGTCCGGATTTCGTTTCCGTTAACGATTTTCGTCCGTATCTGTTGATTGGCTCAGTTTTTACCGCGTAACTTTCCGTATATTGTTGACGTGCCGAGTGTGCACATTTTGGTTATTTTCTGAAGATTTTTGTCCGGGTATTTTTGATTCGACGGTGTTTTTCGTCGACTAGATTTTTCGGTGTATTCTAAAATTATCTGTGCAGTAGAATAAATATTCTGAAATGTGATTAACTATATTCTGTGCGAATTTGGTGAATTTTGATTTTCAGGAAAAATTGTGTAAATTCCGTATACTTCCGTTGTGCTGCCCGATTTTTGTCTGATTTCTGATTTGCCCGGATTTATTCTGAATTGAAATGCTATCTGTATATGCTATAGAAAGGGAGTTATAAGGGGCCTGGATCCTATGAGATTCAGTTAGTGTGTGGGAAATCTGAAATGAGCTCAATCTGAAATCTGATATCTATTCTGTTCCGGATCCAATGAAATCTGTTCTGGTGCCGTGAGCACATTTAGCTATTAATTACTCAGAGAATTTCTGGTGCCGTGAGCACATTTAGCTATTAATTACTCAGAGAATTTCTGGTGCCGTGAGCACATTTAGCTATTAATTACTCAGAGAATTTCTGGTGCCGTGAGCACATTTAGCTATTAATTAAATATCTGATATCTGAGTTCCGATTCTGTTCTGATACGATATGAGCTGAATTTCTGATTTCTGTACGATTCTGACTCTGTTGATTTAATCCGTTCTGATTTGTACTCTAATGTGATCTGATCTGTACGACTCTAATTTTGATCTGATATATGTCCATTTATGTTCTGATTTGATCTGTTTTGTTATGAACTGTCAGTTTCTGATTTCAGTACGAAGATTCTAATTTCTGTCTGATGTGTTTGGTTTTGGATTCTGAGAGTTTTGATTGGAGGTTTGTTGCTTTGCTGAGCTGTTGAGCTCACTCTTGTTTTCTGGTGGTTTTTCAGGTTCTGGGAAAGGGAAGGAAGTCCAGGACTAGATTTCAGAGTCTGATCAGTATAGGTATTTTGTCCTTTTTGTTTTTTGTACAGTCATGGCTCTTTCTGTTTTATTTTTCTAACAGCCATGCACTGTATTTGTAGATGATTGTTTTGAGGAAAAGAAAGAAAAATATAGATGATTTGTTCCGCTGCATTTGATGTTCTATAGTAGCTCTGTGTGTTTGTTTTGTGTATAACATTTTGGAAGATTCAGTTCAGTAACCAATTCCAAAGCCAGATCCTGGTTAGTCTGTTTAGGCTGGTCGCAATCCGGCTCGGGCGGGATCCATCCCCGTCGGGTCGGGTCGTGACAAGCCTTTTGAGTAGTATCAGAGCACTAGTTTTGGAAATTGGTTGGATTGTCAGATAGAGCTATAGGAAGTGATTAGTGAGTTTGTCTGGGGGTAGTTTTGGGTCGTTTGGCTTTTTATTGTGCTGTTTTTATGTTGTTTTTGTGATAGTTTTTCGGATTTTGGATTTTCTGTATGGATCAGCCAGACCCAGACATGACTGACGGGCAGAGTTCCAGTCAGGCAGCACCAGTGGGGAGTACAGCCCTAGTGGCCGGTGCTGACACGCTGTCACAGTTTGCTACGCTTGTTGCTCAGATGACGAGCGAGACTCAGATCAGAGCTTCTACCGTCCGATCTGATGACATTGATAGACACCTGCAGTTATTTTTGAGGTTGAAACCTCCGAGGTTTGAGGGCGCTGTTGAGCCCAGAGCTGCCGATGAGTGGTTGAGGAGGTTGGAAAAGACTTTTGACGGGATGCAGTGTCCTGCGGACAGGAAGGTTCCGTTGGCTGTTTTTCTGTTGGATGGAGAGGCTGAGCACTGGTGGGAAGGCCAGCAAGCAGCCAGATTTCAGGGCAGACTGAACTCTTTGATCACTTGGGAAGAGTTCACTGAGGTATTTCGTGACTGGTTTATTCCCCCTTCTGCACGACAGCAGATGCAGGAGACTTTTCTGAGACTTGTTCAGGGGAGCAAGACGGTGATGCAGTATGAGGCTGAGTTTACTACATTAGCCAGGTACGCTCCGCAGCTGGTTAGCACGTTTGCTGAGAGGTGCTACAGATTTCTGAGAGGACTACGAGATACTTTGAGACAGCCCCTGATACCATTCCGGATCACTGATTTCGCTGAGCTTGTGGAGCGAGCTCGATTGATAGAGAACGATCTGATGGCTACTCAGCAGCGGTGGACTGCGAGTAGGAAGAGGTTTGGAGGCGAGGCATCGGGCAGTGGTTCCTCTGGGAAGAGGAGATTTGTATCTGGACCTGGTTCTGGATCTGGTGATTCTAGGAGGAGTGGAGGGTCGTCTGGTACTGCTACCAGTACGACGAGTTCTGGTTCTGTTAGTACGGCACCTGTGTGCCAGAGCTGTGGACGACGACACTTGGGCCAGTGCTACAGGATGGCTGGTCTGTGCTTCCGATGTGGTCAGCCAGGACATCGGATTGCAGAATGTCCACAGATGGGTTTTGATCGACATTCTGAGTTTCGATCTGAGGGCTCTGTTAGACCTACTGGTTCAGCAGGGAGACCGAGGACTGTTCCTCCTCGCCCTGAGTGATTTTCTGGTAGAGGTGGTGGTACTAGTTCTGGACCACGGAGACCACCTACGGTTCAGAGGGAGCAGAGTAGTTCTATTGCTTCAGCTCCAGCTCCAGTTCAGCCCCGAGTTTACAGTTTGAGTCAGCAGGAGGCTCGAGATGCTCCAGATGTTGTGACAGGTACGGTTTACATTTCTGATCAGCCCTGTCGTGTTTTGTTTGACTCTGGAGCTAGTCACTCGTTTCTTTCCGAGCATTGTTTTGACCGAGTCCAGATGCCTTCGGTTTCTTTGCCGATTTCTTTGTCTGTGATTTTACCGGCTGGGAATCCTTTGATTGCTCGGAAGTTTTGCTTGTGCGAGATTGATATTGCTGGCAAGAAGTGGAAATCTAGTTTGATTTTGTTGCCGATTTCATCGTATGACGTGATTTTGGGCATGGATTGGCTGAGTCGGTATGAGGCTCAGATTGACTGTCTGAAGAAGCAAGTGAGCTTGCTTGTGGCTGGGGAGAGAGTTGTATTCCAGGGCTTACGAGGTGTTCTCTCCAGTCTTATTTCTGCATTAGAGGTGAGCAGAATGTGGAAGAAAGGATGCCCAGTGTTTTTGGCTTCGGTGCGGGATCTGAACTTGGAGGTTGGTTCTGTTTCTGAAATCCCAGTGGTACGGGAGTTTGCTGATGTTTTTCCTGAGGAGTTGGTTGGTTTACCTCCGGATAGAGAGGTGGAGTTTTCTATCGATGTTTTTCCGGGTACAGCTCCTATATCAAAAACTCCGTACAGGATGGCACCGAAAGAACTTTCTGAGTTGAAAGTTCAGCTTTAGGAGTTGGTTGACAGAGGTTTTGTTCGTCCTAGTGTTTCGCCCTGAGGAGCACCTGTGTTGTTTGTGAAGAAGAAGGACGGGACACTCCGTATGTGTATTGACTACAGAGATTTGAACAAGGTCACGATCAAGAATAAGTATCCTTTGCCTCGAATTAATGACTTGTTCGATCAGCTTTCCGGATCTTCGGTATTTTCGAAGATTGATTTGAGATCCGGATATTATCAGGTGAAGGTGAAGGAAGCTGATGTGGTGAAGACAGCTTTCAGTACTCGGTACGGGCACTATGAGTTCTTGGTTATGCCTTTTGGGGTAACCAACGCGCCTGCTATTTTCATGGATCTGATGAACCGAGTATTCAGGGAGTATTTGGATCAGTTTGTGATCATTTTCATTGACGATATTCTGGTGTATTCTACTTCTGAGGATGAGCATGCCAGACACTTGAGCATTGTGTTGGAGACTTTGAGGTGGCATCAACTGTATGCCAAGTTCTCCAAGTGTGAATTCTGGCTGAGGAGTATTTCTTTTCTGGGGCATGTGATTAGCGGAGAAGGCATTTCTGTTGATCCCCAGAAGATTCAGGCAGTTGCTGATTGGCCAAGGCCGACTACGGTATTTGAGGTACGTAGTTTCTTGGGCATGGCCGGGTATTACAGGAAATTTGTGAAAGGATTTTCACAGATTTCGATGCCTCTGACGAGACTGACTCAGAAGTCAGTAGCTTTTGTTTGGACACCGGAGTGTGAAGCTAGTTTTCAGAGATTGAAGGATTATTTGGCTTCAGCTCCAGTGTTAGCACTTCCGTCAGGTACGGAAGGTTTTCAGGTGTTCAGTGATGCTTCACTGAAAGGACTGGGATATGTTCTGATGCAGCATGGTCAGGTAATTGCTTATGCTTCTAGACAATTAAAGCCACATGAGAAGAATTACCTGACGCATGATTTGGAGTTAGCTGCTGTTGTCTTTGCTTTGAAGATTTGGCGTCATTATCTGTATGGCGTCAGTTGTGAGATCTTTACTGATCACAAGAGCCTGAAGTATATTTTCACTCAGAAGGATCTGAATTTGAGGCAGAGAAGGTGGCTCGAGTTGATCAAGGACTATGATTTGACTATTCAGTATCAGCCTGGGAAGGCTAATGTGGTAGCGGATGCTTTGAGCAGGAAGTCTTCTGGATTATCAGGTATTCAGCTTACTTCTGACGACTTTCTGATTCGAGACATGGAGCGCTTGCAGTTGGAGGTGATTTCTTCCAGTGATTTGGATTTGGCTCAAATGAACATTCAATCTTCTTTGGAAGCACGGATTCAAGAAGCCTAGAAGTCAGATTCTGATTATTCGAAGTTGATTGCTCAGATTGGATCTGGTAAGACTCCTGAACTTCGAATTTCTGCTTCTGGTGCTATTTTCTGTAAGAACAGGTTGTGGGTACCTGTGTTTGGGGATTTGAGGCAGGAGATTCTGCATGAATCTCATCATTCAGGCTACACTGTTCATCCAGGCAGTGGTAAGATGTATGCTGATATGAAGCTTTTGTTTTGGTGGCCTGGGATGAAGAAGGATGTGGCGGAGTTTGTGTCGAGATGCGAGGCCTGTCAGTTGGTGAATGCAGAGCATCAGCGACCAGGTGGACTGTTGCAGTCGTTGCCTATCCCTGAGTGGAAGTGGGAGGAGGTGACGATGGACTTTGCTATGGGTTTTCCTCGATCTAGACAAGGACATGATGCCATCTGGGTAGTCGTAGATCGATTGACGAAGTCAGTCCATTTTCTTCCGATCAGACAGACTGATTCAGTAGAGCGCTTGGCACAGGTTTATGTTAAGGAGATTGTCAGATTGCACGGTGTGCCTCGCGTGATTATGTCTGATCGAGATGGACGGTTTACTTCCAGACTTTGGAAGGGTATTCAGCAAGGATTGGGTACGAAATTGCATTTCAGTACAGCTTTTCATCCTCAGACCGATGGACAGTCTGAGAGGACCATTCAGGTGCTGGAAGATCTGTTGAGGCTTTGTGTTTTGGACTTTGGCGGAAGCTGGGAAGATCATATCCCTTTGATTGAGTTTGCTTACAACAATAGCTTCCAGTCCAGTATCGGTATGGCACCGTACGAAGCTCTGTATGGCAGGAAGTGCCGTACTCCTTTGACTCTGACGGAGGTCGGAGATAGACAGGCTCTGGGTGCCACTTTTGCTGATGAAACTGCTCAGAAGATCAGCTTGATTAAGGAGAGGTTGAAAGCGGCTCAGGACCGTCAGCAGAAGTATTACAATCAGAAGCACAGGTTTGTTGAGTTTCAAGTTGGGACTTTGTGTATGTCAAAGTCAGTCCGATGAAGGGTGTGAGCAGATTTGGTCAGGTGAGTAAGCTGAGTCCAAGGTACGTTGGACAGTTTGAGATTTTGGAAAGAATTGAAAAATCTGCTTACCGACTATTGCTTTCTGATTCGATGCCCGACGTGCATAATGTGTTTCACGTATCCACTTTGAGGAAGTGGGTATCTGACTCTGGAAAGAAGGTATCAGCTGACGAAGTTGAAATTCAGGAGAATCTGGCGTATAAGGAAGAGCCAGAGTTGATTTTGGCGTACGACGTCCGAAAACTACGAAGTTAAGAGATTCCGATGGTTAAAGTCCAGTGGAAGCGCCGGACTGCACGAGAAGCGACTTGGGAGAAGGAGTCTGATATGAGACGGTCGTACCCGTACTTGTTCTGACTGAGTTTGGATTGGATAATGTCGAGGACGACATTTTTCTGAAGTTGGGGAGATTGTAATATCAAAAATCTGCTCCATGATCGTCCAGGACGATCTGGATCGTCCTGGGACGATCAGTTGAAAATTAGCTCCAGAATGTGCCCAATTTGCTCCAGGTGATTTTCTGTACACATCGTCCAGGCCGATTGAGGACATCGTCCAGGCCGATCGGCACTGTAGAAAATGTCGGCCTGAGAATAGTTCTGGGAACCGTCCAGGACGATCCAAAATGGTCTGATCGTCCTGGGACGATCTGGCGATCGGCCGGGCCGATCTGAAGTTTTTAAAGCTGATTTCAGCTCATTTGGAGGAGAGAGAAATCAAATAAACGAAAATATCTTTTGAGGAGAGAGAAAGTCGAGAGAAATTTGGGAAAAGTTGATTTTCGGACGACGCGGAGCTGTTTTCGTCCGAGGAGACTGTTCGAGATATTGCTGTACGCAAGGTAAGGCACATTCCGCCTTTCTCAATTTTCAGAACCGTCGTGTTTGGCGGTATATTCTGTCCGGATTTCGTTTCCGTTAACGATTTTCGTCCGTATCTGTTGATTGGCTCAGTTTTTACCGCGTAACTTTCCGTATATTGTTGACGTGCCGAGTGTGCACATTTTGGTTATTTTCTGAAGATTTTTGTCCGGGTATTTTTGATTCGACGGTGTTTTTCGTCGACTAGATTTTTCGGTGTATTCTAAAATTATCTGTGCAGTAGAATAAATATTCTGAAATGTGATTATCTATATTCTGTGCGAATTTGGTGAATTTTGATTTTCAGGAAAAATTGTGTGAATTCCGTATACTGCCGTTGTGCTGCCCGATTTTTGTCTGATTTCTGATTTGCCCGGATTTATTCTGAATTGAAATGCTATCTGTATATGCTATAGAAAGGGAGTTATAAGGGGCCTGGATCCTATGAGTTTCAGTTAGTGTCTGGGAAATCTGAAATGAGCTCAATCTGAAATCTGATATCTGTTCTGTTCCGAATCCGATGAAATCTGTTCTGGTGCCGTGAGCACATTTAGCTATTAATTACTCAGAGAATTTCTTGTGCCGTGAGCACATTTAGCTATTAATTACTCAGAGAATTTCTGGTGCCGTGAGCACATTTAGCTATTAATTACTCAGAGAATTTCTGGTGCCGTGAGCACATTTAGCTATTAATTAAATATCTGATATCTGAGTTCCGATTCTGTTCTGATACGATATGAGCTGAATTTCTGATTTCTGTACGATTCTGACTCTGTTGATTTAATCCGTTCTGATTTGTACTCTGATGTGATCTGATCTGTACGACTCTGATTTTGATCTGATATATGTCCATTTATGTTCTGATTTGATCTGTTTTGTTATGAACTGTCAGTTTCTGATTTCAGTACGAAGATTCTGATTTCTGTCTGATGTGTTTGGTTTTGGATTCTGAGAGTTTTGATTGGAGGTTTGTTGCTTTGCTGAGCTGTTGAGCTCACTCTTGTTTTCTGGTGGTTTTTCAGGTTCTGGGAAAGGGAAGGAAGTCCAGGACTAGATTTCAGAGTCTGATCAGTATAGGTATTTTGTCCTTTTTGTTTTTTGTACAGTCATGGCTCTTTCTGTTTTATTTTTCTGACAGCCATGCACTGTATTTGTAGATGATTGTTTTGAGGAAAAGAAAGAAAAATATAGATGATTTGTTCCGCTGCATTTGATGTTCTATAGTAGCTCTGTGTGTTTGTTTTGTGTATAACATTTTGGAAGATTCAGTTCAGTAACCAATTCCAAAGCCAGATCCTGGTTAGTCTGTTTAGGCTGGTCCCAATCCGGCTCGGGCGGGATCCGTCCCCGTCGGGTCGGGTCGTGACAGATTTAGAGGTTATGGATCTTGTTTTTACTATCTCTAAGAATCAGTGTGCTATTCTGGGTGAGGAATTGGTTTGTCCTGTGCAAGAGGGTTGTGAGGTTATTTCCCTAGTTGGTGTTGCGAAGGATCCATTGTGTATTGTGTCTGAAGTCTCTCAGGACATGGATGTGATTAATTTGGAATTGTGTAATGTTAACACTGTGGTGCTGAATGAGTCAAGTAATGGTATAGTTGATGCTTCTGATGAATCTTCCTTACCTTCTTTTGATCCTTCCTTGGTGGTTTTCGAGGGGAGGGTGTCTGTTGTTGATGTTCCTATGGCTATTATTTTCAATGAGTTAAAAGCTTGTTTGGATATATATGATGCTTGTGTGTCCCAAACCAATTGGATGGATGAGTCTTTCTCCTCATTTGGTAGGGGTGAGGAGAATGAGTTGGATGGGCCCAAGGAGGAGTTAAATGCAATGTTTAATTTGAATGTGAATCGCTTAGTGGAGAAGGCCTTCGCCCATGGGGGTGGAAAATGTTGCCGGTGCAAACACAAAAGAAAGTAACTCATGTTGTATTATTGGGTGGTTTCTACCTAGCAGGATGTGGTATTTTTTGGTGGGTTCTAGCTCTATTGGTTTGGCCCTTGTTCAGGTTTGGTAGGTGTCTGCTCGGGTGGCCTTTGGGGTTTTTGTGCGGGTTGCGGTTTGAGTCCTTCTGATGTGGTTATTTTTCTTGCTCTTTTCTTTCTTTGTGTCTGTTGTTGTTATTGGGTCGGCTTGGTGTGTTTGGATCTTTTTGCTCATTGGGGGCTTCTTGATTTTTGGTCTGTTGTGAGCTTGTCGATGGTTGATTTTGTTCGGCCCTCTTGTGCCTGGTGGTGAGCACTGTTGGTGGTTGCTGGTTTCTGATTTTGTTCTTGGATTTAGGCTTAGTGTGGTTCGTGCTCATGGGTTGTGCTGAATTTTTTTTTTTTTGCTTTCTCATGTTCTCCTTTCCCTTGTTAATTCACGCTTGTTGGTTGTTGTTGTTGGTCCTTTCAAGGTGCTGGATTTGGCTTTCCTCCCTAGGGTGTCTCATTCAGACGTCTTGGTTTTATTTTAATTTGATTTTGTATCTAGATAGAATCTAAGGCTCGTAGGCTTTTCTTTAAATGATGTACTTTTAGAGGCCTTTGAATTCTTTAAAAACTTGTAACATGCTTTTTACATTATAGCGTAGGCTTTTTCTGTGGGTTTTTCTCAAAAAATAAAATAAAATATAAATATAAATTCATGAAAATATTTGCTCTAAAATCTAGAAATTTATTTTCACTCTTAATAAGTTAAACATAAAAATAACACTATTCCCAATTAAAATCCTCCTTCAAAAAAAAAAAACTACCTAATATAGCCAAACATTTATAAAGTATTCAAAAAAGAGAAAAAATTACAAACAATTGACATTTTCAAAATCATAGCCGTTGTTTTTTCTATAGGAATCTTCTGTGAAAAAATATTATGTATTATTGGTCTATTAATTTTAGATTAATTCAATTGTTCAAAAAAAAATATATATATATAGAGCTCCATGAAAATTATGTGAATACTTTTTTTAATGAGGCAAGTTCTTTCTTAACTGAGTCGAGCTCATTTTAATTTATAATGAGCTCGAACTCGAGCATGGCTCAAGTGAAAAATAGGAGACTCGAGCTCAATAAGAATGTTCAATATTGACCTGTTTTGAAACTTGATTTCTTATTTTGAATATGGATAAAAAATAATTAATTTGGCTAATACAAACAAAGATATATTAATTAATATTAATTAAGCCGGCTCAACAGACTAAGCAAAGCTCGAGTTCAAGCTTAATCTTAAACTCGAACTCATGACTCGATAAGCCTAACTCTCAAGATCATTATCAAGTCAAGTTTAGGGGTGTCGAAACAAGTCAACAGGTCATGTTCGGGTCCAACCCAAATAGACATAGGTCCAAATGGGTTGATGCTAATCCGATCGGGTTTTGCAAAGTGATGAGGAATTCCAACCGGACCTGACCTGTGCGGGTTATCGAGTTGATCCGACCCAACCAACTAACCCAGTTTTTGAAGCTTGATGCATGGCGGAGTCGAGTTTGAGCTGGCTCACGAGCCATCTTTGTTGGCTTGCACCCCTATCTTCATTGGTTAAATATTGGTTAGAAAATGAATATTAATAAATATTCAATCCAATGGATTGGATTCTCTGTCCTATTATTTAACCATACATTTTGTCCTACATAATAAGTCCAAATTAATTTATTTTAAGAAAAAAATTTTTGACGTCTATTGAATATTTGGAGAAAATTAGGATTGATTAAAATTTAATTATGATGATTTTGAGATTAATATTATAAAATTAAATTTATTAAATTAAATTAGTAATATAAATTTATTATGGCTAAATTTATTGAGAATAAATCTATTTGAGGTGATAATTAGGTGAAAGAGTCTGTCGGCATGTTTGACATCTCAGTCTTCTGTGCCGACAGCATCTGAACGATATTTCATTATTTATAACTAAATAATTGTTTTTATTATTATATATGAGATTTTTAAAAAACTAAAAATGAATAATAAACATTTATCCATGATAAGCTGTGTGGATCTTAGTAAAATACGATAGGAAAATTAAATAGATATTTATAATAGTTTTCAGTCTAAGATTTCGTTTGGGACAACTTTCTAACTGCTTCTTAAAGCAACTTTTTAGTACAAAAATTAAATTTTTATAAGAAAGCTGCTTTAAAAGATAGTAAGAAAGCCGTTCCAAACGAATCATAAATTTAGAATGAAAAGAAGAGAGAGACTAACGGTTCGTTATTGAGAAGAAAGAGCAGACTGATACGTTCATTATTAATAATATGGAATAAAATAGATACTTTAGTGACAACTATAGTGAACTTCTATACTTCAAACACAGAGTTATAGCGCGCGACAAACACCAAATAATTTCTCTATAAAGAGAGATTAATGAATCAAATTAAGCAATAATATTCAACTTCTATGTTTCTTACTTTCTATTGTGACTTATCAATTCATTCATGACTCATTGCTTGAACTATTCTAGGGTTTGTTTGTTGTTCTATTTAATGATGTATCATATAATTTGATTCGGAAATAAGAAAATGATGCTGTGGGTTTTTACTTAAGATAAGTGAATTATGAAAGAAGTAAGGAGGATTTACAGACATACCACTTTATTTCTTACTATTTACATATCTAACAATTAAAACATTAATATTACATGTCTATCACACATATATCACTCTTATATTTCATTCATATCACTCATACCATCCTATAAACTTTAATATTTTATTGGGAGATTTACATACATACCACTTAATACTATTCTATCCTAAAACTTTAATATTACATACATACCACCCATAGTTCATTTTCATACCAAATATGAGTGGTAGAAATGAAATATATGAGTGGTAGGAAATAGGGGTGTCAATTCGGGTCAACCCGTCGGGTTCGGGTCGAACCCGACCCGACACGGATCTAAACGGGTCAACCCGAACCCGACCCGTTTGCAAAAACGGGTCGAGCATTTCAACCCGGACCCGACCCGGCCGGGTTGCCGGGTTGACCCGACTCGACCCGCGACCCGGCAGTGGGTGACGCGCGGCAGCGCGGTAGGGCGACGGCGCGGGGCAGCGGCGACTGCGCGGGCGGCAGCGGCGAAGGCGCGGGCGTCACGCTGCTCTCGGCACGCGGGCGGCAGCGCTCTCGGCACGCGGGCGGCAGCTGCTCTCGGCACGCGGGCGGCAGCGCCGCAGCGGCACGCGGCAGCGGCTCCGCTTCTCGGCACGCGCGCGGCAGCCGATCTCGGCACGCGGCAGTCGATCTCGGCACGCGGCACGCGGGCAGCGGGCAGGGCAGCGGCCGGGCAGGGGGCAGCCGGGCAGGGCAGCGGCCGGGCAGGGGGCAGGGCAGAGCGGGCAGCGGTCAAGCAGCAAAAAATTCATTTTTTTTTAAATAAACGGGTTTGCGGGTTGACCCGGCGGGTTGCCGGGTCAACCCGAACCCGACCCGTTTATCAAACGGGTCGAATTAGAGAACCCGAACCCGACCCGTTTATCAAACGGGTCGGGTCCAACCCGGATTTTCCGGGTCGGGTCTGGGTCGGGTTTTCGGGTCGGGTCAAATATTGACACCCCTAGTAGGAAAGAAATGTAAGTGGTATATTTGATATTAAAATAATATAGGGTGGTATTCGTGTAATATTAAAGTTTTAGGTGTTAGATATGTAAATAGGATGTTATAAAGTGATATGTATGTAAATTTCCCTATTTTATTTCATACACTCATATTTGTTCTATGGGTGGTAGACATGTAATATTAATGTTTTGAGTGTTAGATATATAAATAGCATGAAATAAAACGGTATGTATGTAATATTTGGAAATGGATAAAATCTTGAGCCAATTGGCCTAAGCATGAGCATCAAAGATATAAATATGTTTATATAATCTTAGGAATAGGATATGCTTAGATATGAGAAGATAAGAGAAGACAATGGGGGAGGGTTGCTGGTCCATATGGTTCTTTGAAAGTTTTGTTTGGCTACTTTAAAATTGGGTTTCTCGAAAAAATAAATAAAGTAAAATAGGAGGAAGAGCTGCAAGAAGACAAGAGAATGCTTGGACAAGAAAGATGAGTAGTAAGACAAGGATAGAAAAAGAAAATAAATTATTTTTAAATAAAATATGTCTTGGACTTTGGTGGCTTTGAAGGGTTGCATATAATATTTTACATATGATTGATTTAGTTATCAAATTCATATAATACACATACAAACAATAAAATATTCAAAAATAATAAAAAAACTACTTTCACATCCTTAAGAAAAAGAAGAATTAATTAATTTAAACTTTGAATGAATATTTCAACTAAAATATTTCTATATTTTATGGGAAAGGATGTCTCTTTTAAAACTTAAGGCTTCGTTTGGGACAATTTTCTTATTTGTTCTTAAAGCAGCTTTTTAGTATAACTGCTTTAAGAAGCAATAACAAAGGCGTTCCAAACAAAGCATTAATGAGATAGATAATAAAAATTAATTAAAATTAACATTCAATTTTTTTCTATTTTTTTCTCGTGTTAAGTAAATGATATTTTATATTTTTTCATTAATTAATGTTATAAAAACCGAATTTTTTGAATTAAGAATTTAAAAATGTAGTAGTTTGCTTAAATTTAATTATATTATCCTGAACCTTATTTCAATCATTATAATAGTTGACAAATAAGGAACTAGAAGCCAAAATAAAATACTATTAAAATTTTCCAAAAAAAAAAAAAAAAACTTCTCCTTGATGGATTATGCATCTATAATAACAAAAAAAAATCTGACAGAGGTCTGAATTTTCTAAGCATTTTCTGCAATATATAAAAAATCATTATAATTTATGTGAAACAATTAAATTGTGTTACAAATATCTAATAGCAGTTGATATATTACTATCGAATATCTAATTAAATAATTATTTTAATTCAAATTTAATATATAACTAAATTTTTTTTAGTATTATCAAATAGCTAATAACATAATGTTTGCTTTGCAATGAGCTATTTGAAATTAAGCACCACAAATCTCATAGCCATTACATTGTAAAAAAGATTGTATATATATATATATATATATATATATATATTAATTTTTTTTATTTATCATTTGGTTTAAGAAGAATCATAGAATACATATAAATATTGAATCTGGTCTAATAAATATTAAATAACAACAATAAATCTTTATCTTACTACATGAGATCAGTTAATCTAATATATCTACCCTTCTAATCGGGACATCAGAAGGATTAATTATTCTACACGTACACCAGACGTCGTCCGGAGGCGAATCAGAGCATACCACATCACCTCCGTCCTATGTACCGTGGTTGTGTACCCATTGTGTACCGAGTGATGTGACGCCCTCTGATTCGCCTCCGAACACAGAGCTACATCCGATGTCCGCATAAAATAGTTTCTC
This sequence comes from Dendrobium nobile, assembly GCA_022539455.1. Lineage (NCBI taxonomy): Eukaryota > Viridiplantae > Streptophyta > Magnoliopsida > Asparagales > Orchidaceae > Dendrobium > Dendrobium nobile. The sequence goes on along the minus strand of CM039721.1, from coordinate 5,710,667 downwards.
CATTAGAAGGCCTCCATTTTATATGACCAAATCATCTAAGGTGACTCTCTAATATTATCTTCCACTGGAACTACTCCAACATTTTCACATTCAAATAACACGCATTGCGGAAAAATAAAAATCATTTGGATCATAAATTAAAAATATGCCCATTCTGAATTGTTTCTTTTGATCATGTGATCACTATGATATGGGTCTTTCTAAGTTTGGAAGCAATCTTCTGATTTTTTTTTTTTTTTTTTTTGTTGCCTCCTTTTGTCCCTTTAAATTGATACTCTTAATACTTCTTTAATTTTCTCAATTAATTGATCTTCGGTAATAATAATAATAATAATAATAATTGAAACATTGCAAAATAAGTCTGGGTTACCTATTTTAAATTTTTATGATTGAAGGGAATGAAAAATGGCATTGTAGATCAAAGATTCAATAAAATTCACATAGAATTGAGCACTATTACTTGGAATTTACATAGCAAAGGTAGAAAAATAGAAAGCACAGTTGCATGATATCACATTCATACCACAGTAAATGGTAGACGAGTGGACCATAGACCATTATTAAAAAAAAAAAAATTTTAATGAATGCTCATGTTTTATACAAAGTACAATAGACATAAAAAATAATAAAATTAAATTAAAATATCAATTAAACTACAAAGATCCAATTCCAGTACTTCAAGAAGTTGACATTTATGCAAATAAATTTAAATTAATATTATATATCATATGTACTTAGCTAATCAGCTTGAAATTAATATAGTCGAATATGAAATAATTAAAGTACAAATCCGAATTCAAATTTAAAGTAATGATATGCATGGCTTAATAACCGTAACATTATATTATCCTAACATTCATTTTGAATTCAAATTTAAAAATAATGTCACACATAAAGTGAACTATCGTAAATAATGGCATAATAGTAAACTCCAAGAAAATCGAAGGATGAGATAGTTATGATAAGTGGCAAAATTTCGCATAAGAAGATAAAAATGTGCGCAGGCCCGTAGGCCTGAGTGCAAGTGCGCACATCCATGGGCCTCACACAACCGTAAACCTGCATGCGAGAAAATTATTCTGTGCGGATATCGGACCGTTCGAAGGCAAATCAGAACATGCAACATCACCCGGTACACAGAAAAAAAGTTACATGGCGCATTCTGATTCGTCTCTGGACGACATCCATATCCGCATAGAATAATTTTACATGCGTGAGGAATACTCGGGAACTAGAGGCAATACAGGCTTCGGTCCACTTTACATCAACATATATCAACATTTTGAAACGTTAGATGCCATTCCGGCGAACCAAATCCATCAAAATATTTAGCCTTTGTTCGGGACATCTTTTTTATTGCTTCTTAAAACAGTTTCTAGTTTAAAAATTAAATTTTTTATACTAAAAACTGCTTTAAGAAGCAGTAAGAAAGTCATCTTAAACGAAACCTTAATCTCATGAAGGTAATAATGGATTTCCATCATTTCCTCTTAATTCACAGATATTTACAGTTTAATTATAGGGTGATCAGTAAAACCACAGGTAATTAAACAAAAGGAGAAAATGGATGGCTACTGAATCTTGGTGGGTAAAATGTGATGCAACAAATTTTTTTTCCTATATTCATATAATCGAAATTTAATTTATTTTTATACATTCCAACAAGACCTGTGTGATGATCTGATTAAACTAGATTCCCATAAGCCTAGGAAAATGGTTTTCTAGGAATTGAGCATTCAAAGATCTGGAAATGAAGCAGCGAGGGAAGAAAATAACTTGCCTTCTGTGGTATGTTGAAGCTGTAAAGCTTACTACTCCGTTCTCACTTTTCTATTCATCACATCATGGTAGTACAGAAGTAGGCACATGGGTTGACCGAGGATGCAGAAGAAGACCCAGAAGATCATATTTCCCACCTGGATATAAAGGTAGCATATGAAGGACGTGTTTGTAAAGAAGAACAAGTAAGAAACAAGATGGATATCCATCAGACTATTTTCACATGAAAAATTTAGGTTTAGTTCTTCATCGTCATCATATAAGAATCTTCAATTATTAGAGAATGTACTGTAAAGCTCAAAAAGTGCTTACCATGGAACTCTTAAATTTATATTGTAGATACCGTGTCAAAATACCCAAGGGAACCTGGCAAGCAAAATAAGCAGAAAGTAAGAGTCAGGAAATAAGCAAAGGGATACCCCCCATATTACCATTGTTGTGAAGATTTTTTTTTTTTTTAAATATAAAATGAAAGATAAAGCTTCACAATTGTGAGCAAAATGTTGACTAAAGTTTTGTTTGGAATGACTTTTTTAATGCTTCTTAAAGCATATTTTAAGTTGAAAAAATTTAATTTTTATACTAAAAAATTTAATTTTTATACTAAAAAATTATTTTAAGAAGCAATAAAAAAGCCGAAGCTTATGGCTTCAATTGTGACGGTTTTCTTACTGTAGACCACAATTGTCATTTCTTTGTTTGTGGATCAATCCTCTATCTTCTCCAATAGGCATAGTCTTATTTAACTCAAACCACATAAATTTTGATTCTCTCTTTGCATTGCTTGGTCTTTTTTACCATTACATTATATTTTATCATAGCAGCTCTAGGATTGACGTTTCAGTCGTGTAATACTCGGCGTACTCATTTCCTAATAGGTTTCGTTGCCTTGTTCATTTTGTCAAAGGCTATTACATGCAGAATATAAAGCAAATGCACATGTACCTGAAACAATATCCCAATGAAAGCCCAAAACTTAAATGTATGGCATGGGATTCCAATGCATAACTGCACAATCAAACAATATAAAGAAGGATCAGTAAAGATATAGAAGAAGCTGTCATGGAAAGATTATGTAGAACGTGAAAAACAGCATAATCAAGAAGTTAAACTATATACATTGGAAGTAACCAAATAAAATGTGAAAATTATACAAAATATCTGTTAAAGCTTTAACGTAATAAACCATTTTTAACCAAGGCACAAAATAGGATTATGCATAAGCCACACTCCATATTTACTTTGACTCTACAAAAATATGTTTATTATCACGATTATGCTACCATGATCAAAATTTGATTGTGCACGTAATCATCTTTCAAGTTTTGATTCTCAATATTGCAAGGTGCAGTCATCTTCCCAACTCTCATGTCCCATTTAGGATCATTTTTTGTTTTAAAAAAAAATAAAAAAAATGCATATTTGTTGACTTAATTTCTAATACTTTCTAACCAAGTCTTTTTAGATACATGATAGGAAACACTTGTAGATCGCGAGTATTTACTATCAATCTTCTCAAAACAGCGAGAATTCTTCACAAAAATCCGCACAAAATCACAAAAACAGTAGGTAATTTGTATTATTTGATGAAAGGAACACGGAAAATAGCAAGATACACTTGATCCTCAATTCGAGAGGAGGATCGATCTCTCCCAAATCTCTAGACGCCGCTAGAGCCCAAAGAAAACCTAAATATAAGAGATCTCAAATTTCAGCCAAATTCAAGATGCCCCAACTCTAGGAAAACAAAGAATTTAATGCATACAAATCAAAAGGAAATCCCTAAACAGTCCCTACATTCAAATTTCTCTCTTACAAAAAATCCTTCCTAAAACGCTCTGCTTGGGCGGTCGGGCCACCCGATCTTCGCAGAAGGCGGAGATCCCGCATCAATTGCGAACTGCCAGTCCCGTGTGGACCGGCTGGACCGGTCTAACAATACTCCCCTCCCAAAGATCCACCTTGTCCTCAAGGTGGAAATATGCTCGTATTCCCGCAGAGGTGGCCATTCTTGAGGTGACTGAAAAACCTTACTATATTGCTGAACCAAGAGCTGAACGAAAAGAGAAACATCCCCTCCCTCCAATCTGATCGCATCCAACCTTTGTAGTCCCACCAGATAATCTTCCCCCACCTCTTGTATGTCCCTAACCAAGGTTTTAAGTGATGTCATGGTTTTGGATAGCCCTGCATCTCCCATTATAACCACCTTTCTCCCATCCACCATTAATTTCATCGTGAGTGCTCCCCAATTGTCCTTGGTTTCCCCCAAGGTTTGCAACCACTTCATCCCCAAGATGACATTAGTGCTTCCTAACTCTAGTGGGAGAAAGTCCTCCCTTACTTGAATCCTCTGGATGGTCAACACCACTACGATTCCCTGCCCTTTCTCCACCTTTCCTATACCCATCATCACCCCATAACAACCGGTGTCCACAAATTTCACTCCCAGTTGGTTGACAACCTGAGTGAAAATGAAATTATGGGTAGCCCCACTGTCAATCAAAACAACCACCTCCATGCCTGCTATCTCCCCCTTCACCTTCATCGTATGATTCGAGATGAACCCTACTACTGAATTCAGGAAAACCTCGACCATATCCAAATGCAACTTCTCCTCCCTTTCTTCCTTTAACTCCCCCTCACCTCCCTCCTCAGTTTCCTCGTCATCACAGACGGTGAGAACCTGAAGAGTTTGGTCCTTGCACCGATGTCCTGGCGTATACTTATCCTTACGCCTGAAACACAACCCCTTTGCCCTCCTCTCATGCATCTCCTTCTTTGTCAGCCTCTTGAAATTTTTCCCACTCCCTCCTCCTATTGGCTTCTCCCTGGTGGACTCATTAATGTTGTCTGATGCAGGCCCCTTGGGTGCTAGAAGAGTGGTCATCGTCCTGTAAGAGCCTTTTGAGTTGTTGCTCTTAGCTCCATTCTCTAGATTCTTCTGATTTTCCACCAGCTGGGCCAACTTCATTGCCTCCCCTAAGTCACGAGGCATCAAAACCTTCACTGTTGCTCGGATCTTTGCCTTCAACCCCTTCATGAAGTTCCCCTCCAATACCGTATCTGATAATCGCTCCACCCTACTGGCTAGGTGCTTAAACTACTCCCGGTAGTCTGCTGCTGATCCCTCCTATGCCACAAAAAACTGCTCATAGAAATCTCCTCCCCGGTCAATTTGGAAACGTCCTATTATGCAGTCCTTGAATTCCCTCCAGTCCCTGATAGGTCTCCTCTGGTCTCTCCATTGGTACCATGACAGTGTCTTTCCATCCAAACATAGGCCTACTGTTGTCAGCTTATCCTCCTCTGTTAGCCCATTAACGGCAAAGTACCTCTCCATTTTATAGATCCACCCAAACGCATCCTCTCCCTCGAAGATAGGCATCTTCAACTTCCTCACCTTCTAATCTCCATCATTCCCCCTTATTCCTCCATAGCTTCCCCTCTCCCAAATGCTCGGCCCACCCCACGTCTCTCGGTCTTCCCTTGCCCTGCCATAGACCAACCCCCTTCGAATTCCCCTCTTCTTCCTTCAAACTCAGCACCTCGACAACCATAATGTCCCTCCTAACATTCCCAATCAGCACCCCTTTGCTCCGTCTCTCCATACCTATGCCTTTCCCCGCATCTGCCTCCTCTATCCTTCCTCTGGAAAGACTCCAGATAGGATTTTCTTCTTTCTCCCTCCATGATGTCCACCTCATCTTCCTCCCTACAAATTTCAAAATTCGTGTTTTTTCCTTTCTCCCCTTTTGCCACAGAAGCCGCCTTTTGGTTGTGGATTTCCAATATTTTCTTCATCATGTCCCGGAGATCGGCTACTTGTCCTTCCATGGAGGAAATCATTTCATCCACCGTTGTCTTGATTTGGTTCATCTCCCCTTAAAGCCTTTCTTCTAGCGCATCAACTTTTTTGGCCTCCATCTTGATCCGAACTTTTGTAAATCCAAAAATTCCAGATTTGGATTACAAAAACAGCAATTCCGTCCCTTCTCAACCAAAATCGGTCGCCAAACTTCGCCAAAATCAACCCACGAATGGTCCCAAGACTTGCTATGATACCAATTTGATAGGAAACACTTGTAGATCGCTAGTTCCTATCAATCTTCTCAAAACAGCGAGAATCCTTCACAAAAATCCGCACAAAATCACAAAAACAGTAGATAATTTGTATTATTTGATGAAAGGAACACGGAAAATAGCAATATACACTTGATCCTCAATTCGAGAGGAGGATCGATCTCTCCCAAATCTCTAGACGCCGCTAGAGCCCAAAGAACCTAAATCTAAGAGATCTCAAATTTCAGCCAAATTCAAGATGCCCTAACCCTAGGAAAACAAAGTATTTAATGCATATAAATCAAAAGGAAATCTCTAAACAGTCCTACATTCAAATTTCTCTCTTAATCCACCCAAAAAGCCTTCCTAAAACACTCTGCTTGAGCGGTCGGGCCACCTGATCTCCGCAGGAGGCGGAGATCCCGCGTCAATTGCGAACTGCCGGTCCCGTGCGGACCAGATAGACCAGTCCAGTGGACCAGTATAACAATATACCTCTACCTTTCTTAATGTAGGTTGGATCTAATATATCTACTCTCCTAATTGGGTCATTGAAAGGCCGACATTTTATGTGACCAAATCATCTAAGATGACTCTCTTTAATCTTATTTATCACTATAACTAATCCAACCTTTTCATGTATATGCTCATTTCGTATTCTTTCTCTAAGTATAAAGCCACTCATCCACCTAAACATCCTCATCTCTGAAACACTTAACTTAACTTTATGCTTCTCTGTTAGTGTCAAACAATTTGTTAGGGATGAGAATGAGTAAACTCCACAACAACGAAACAACAAGAAAGTAAAAGCAGCAGAAAGTAAAGGCCGCAAGGATTTAACGTGCAAAAATTCTAAATAGGGGAAAAAACAACGGAGCCACACCACACCACAAAATTCACTATGAAAATAGGGAGAAATAAGTACATATCTATCTTCTCTATCGCTTTCTCCTCCTCTTCTCACATGCACCGTTCTCAATGTTTCACATACAAAAATACAAGAAAAAACCAAGAAAAATTAACCAAAGGGGTGCAACCCTTCAAAAAAACAAGAAAGAAAACTGTTCAGTCCATCTGCAGCGTTGCGACGCCAGTTTGGAGCGCTGCGGTGCTAGATCCTCTGTTTTTATCCGTTGCAGTGTCATATTCATACCACTGCAATGCTTTGTTCTCTATCGTTTAGTGCTGGGGCGCTCGGGACCACAGTATCAGGGTGCTCGGGTACACAACATTGGGGCATTATATGAAAAAAAAAATTCACATGCACAGTCGAGGGTAAACCACAACACCCTCCCAACAAGCACGACAAACTTGAGGTCCGAGGCAACAAAACAACCCAATTGATCAACACAATCAAATTCCACACATAACAATCTCCCACTTGAAAACTAACTGCAACCAATCCTTCTTTTGATCTGCACAATCAATTATAGTACATGTACGATGGCTCACCCCAGCTCTCATCCTCCACGAAGAAAAACCAAAGCTACACGTAGTTTCAATTTATCAACTATCACTGTCTTCATCAGTATGTCTGCATTTGTCTGCTCCAAAGATAACTGAAAATCTTCTAAAAGCAACCTCATAAAATGAAACTGAAGCTACATGTGCTTTGTCCTGTATGGAATGCAGCATTCTTGGCTAGATGTATAGCACTCATGCTGTCACTATGCAACTTTCCATTCATTGCCTCTTGCCAAGTTCTGTCAAGAAACCTTGCAACCAAATCATCTCCATGCTAGCCTCGGTGATAGCAATGTACACCACTTCCGTGATTGAGAGCGCAACAATCTTTTGTAACTTGGAAACCCAACTGACTGCAATCTTTCCCAAAGTGAAGATATACCATGTTGTGCTTCTACTACCAGCAAGATCAGAATCTACATATCCCAGTAGATCAATCCTTACACCACCAAAGAAAAGTGCTTTGTCGATTGATCCTCTCAAGTATCTGAGAATCCACTTAACCGACTTTGATGTGATAGTACTAGGAGTTAGCGAGAAATTAAGAAGAGCTATTGTCTAAAGCTTTTCCAATTACAAAATTATTGTTCACTACAAAGAAATTTTACAAATTTGTAGTTTTTAACTTGCTTAGGAAAAGAAGTATAATTTAGATTAACCAAGACAATTCAATTAAACTACAAAGACAATAGTAACTTTTCTGAGGGAATAACAAAAATCCATAATTTAAGAGGTTTCACCTTGAGGACCTTCTCACTCATTCACTCATAGGGTTAGCGGAAGAAGATACTCTACACTAGAATAGAGATCATCACTAGGAAGAAGAAGCCTATGATCTTCGTTGATGGAAAGGTTGTCGGCGACGGATAGATTTGTGGGCGTCCCACAATTGACCACGATCCGATTGGGAGGTGTTCCTCGATTGTCGGTGCTAATGTGAAGGTGATGCGGTCAATGTAACCTTCCATGGAGTCGTCGACGTTCAAGTTCAAATCGAAGAAGGTAGATCGAAATGTCCGTTCTTCCTTGGTTATCATATACGAACCCGAGATTAATGTCGGGATTGGCCATGCATGACCATGGGAGTATCTTGGTGGTGTGCCTTGGAGGAGCCGCTGATTGGAAGGGCGGTGGAGAGGGAGAAGCGGGTGGTGAGGGTTGGCGGGTGGAGGAGAGGAGGGAGAGGTTGGCTAGAGCTAGAGTTAAGAATTAGAGATTAGGTTTTAGGAAAATCTGAAATTAATTTCAGAATTTTCCAAAGGGTAGGGAGGGAAATTTTTGAATTTTAAAATCTTCCCAAAATGGGCTGTAGGGGCTGGCGGATTAGGAGGTAATTAGGGGAGGATTGGGATTTAAATAGGAGAGAGAAGGGGCTAGGTGAGGGGCCGGCCATGTATAGAAGGAAGAGGGGTTTTGTTTTAAGTATGTGGGCCCCCAAGGAATAAATAGCGATTGAAATAAAATCTGAATTTAATTTCATATTTGATTTAAATATGGAGGTTTCCTAAATGGGGTTCTAGCAATATGCAAGTATTTGAATTCAAATATTCAATTGAATTCCCAATTGGAAACTTCCCTAAATGACTATAGCTTATTTTAGGAAAGTGAGTAATGGCAATTGGACTTTTGAATTTCAGAATTTGGGGACAAGGTGGCCGGCGGTCAAGGCTTGAGAAGGAGAGGAGCGGTGGGGTGGAGGCTTCAAGCCGGCGGCCAAGGGCTTGGGCTAGGTAAATTAGATCCACAAATTGAACACTTTCCTAATATGGATTATGTCAATTTATGAAAGAATTCAAAATCTTAATTTGAAATCAGATTTTGAATTGGAGTTCCCTCCTAATCTTCATGCTCCACTTTTGGAAAGAAGTAAGACAAACAATTTGGATCCATGGGAGGGGAAGGCCGACGGTTAGGGTTTGGGGTTTGGGTGGCGTTTGGCTAAGGAGGAAGGGGTGTGGGTTAAGTGGAAGGGATCTTGTCGAGTTTGACCGACGGCTTGAGGACTTGAAGTGGCCGACGGGTATTTGGGGAAGAAGAGGTATCCGAATATAGGGGAAAGGAAATAATGATAGAAACTACTACGAGTACTAACCACGAGTCCCAGAATCCACCGGCGGCTGACAGGTGTTGCAATGCCCTCTTCTAGGGTTTCTCCTCTGAAGAACTCACAAAGAGATCAAGTAAGAAAACCTGAAAATTTTCATTCATAATCATCATTAACCTCATAAAAGGGAAAAGAGGGCTATAAATAGGCCCCATACAAGAACAAAACAAAAGACCAAATTACCTCTTGGGGTTACATGCATCTAGTCCATCAAGTGAGGTTAAAAATGAAAAAGAACACTAAAATAATAAAATTACAATATATCAATCAGAAATAAAAGATGTGAGCATAGCCATAGATCTTCGATGTCTCATCGTGCCAGAATATCCAGTAGATGTCCTCATCAGCCTCCCAATGAAGTTTGTTTGGGTTGCTTATAAATCTGCTGACTACTCTCACTACATATGCTATATCAGATCTTGTGCAGATCATAGCATACATCAAACTTCCAACTATTAAAGCATATGGAGTCTTCTTTATCAGTTCTTCCTTTACTTCAGATAGACTTGTCAATTTCGGGTTACGGGTCGGGTTCGGGTCGAACTCGAAACTGACCCGGCACTATTCGGGTTCGGGTCGACCCGACCCGTTTTTTCAAATGGGTCGATTTTTTGGACCCAAACCCGACCCGCTTCGGGTTCGGGTCAACCCGACCCGACCCGCTTCGGGTTCGGATCAACCCGACCCGCTTCGGGTTCGGATCAACCCGACCCGACCCGCGTACGCCAGATGCCGGAGGCGGAACTGCCGCAGACACCGGACGTGGAACTGTCACGGAACTGACGGACGCAGAACTGCCTGCTGCCGGACGCGGAAGCGGAAGTGGAACTGCCGGACGCCAGACGCGGAAGTGCCGGACGCTGGCCGCCGGGAGCCGGACATGGCGCAGAACTGCCGCGATCCACTGACATGGCGTGGACGCGACTTCGACTCGTGATGTCCTCAGACTTCAGTCCTCGGGACGCGATGTGAGGCAGGCAGGCAGCCTCGGGACGCAGCAGCTGGGCAGTCTGGCGCCGGGCAGGCGGGCAACCGGAAAGCGGGCACTCGGGCAAGCTCACTCCGGGCAGACCGGCAGAGTCATTTTGGGTCATTTGTGTGTGTTCCGGGTCATTTCGGGTTGTTCCCGGGTTCCCAGGTCAACCCGAACCCGACCCGATTTTTCAAACGGGTCGGTTTTTAGAACCCGTACCTGACCCAGTTTGGGTTCGGGTCAACCCAAACACGAAATTTTCGGGTCGAGTTTTCGGGTCGGGTCCAATATTGACAGGTCTAACTTCAGATTTAGGCGATTGTTCCTTGGATAACTGAGAGTAACTACCCAAGAAGTTTAAAATGACTTTGCCTCACTCATGTTGAATCTCTAAAGCACATTTTCAACATAATCAGTCTGAGGCAACTTCAGTATACCTGCATTTCAATCTCTATTGATTCTCATATGGAAAATTTTTCATGCTGGACCCAAATCTTTCATTTCAAACTCTTTTGATAATTATTCCTTTATATATTTTATCTTCTCCATATCTGAACCTACAACCGACATGTCATCCACATACAAAAGCAGAATAATATAACAATTATCAAATATTTGAAAAAATAACTATGGTCTGCCTGGCACTTTGTGTACACATTATCTGACATAGACCTGTCAAATCTCATGTACCACTGTCTTGGTGTCTGCTTCAATCCATATAAGCTCCTCTTGAGCCTACATACCAAATCTTCATTACCTGTGACCATATATCCCTGAGATTATACCATATATAACTCTTCACCAAGGTCATCATGAAGAAATGTTATCTTTACATCCATCTACTCTAAATGTAAATCCTCAACTATTATCATACTCAATACAACCCTGATTGTAGTCATGTTCACCACTGGCGAGAAAATTTTAGTGAAGTCCACTCCTGAGAACCTTTAACTACAAACTTGGCCCTGTAGCCCTTGATACCATCAGGTTCTTCTTTCAGCCTGTAAACCCACTTATTATGTAGTGCTTTCTTGTCATTTAATAGCTCTGTCAACTCCCAAGTCCCATTTTTATCCTTATACATTTCATTTTCATTAAATTTAACATCCCCACTCCGAATGAATTTCTGATTCAGTAAGTGTACACTTCATAAATGTTGGATTAAGCATACTCCTAGATCCTGCATCAACATGAACATAGAATGAACAATCAAAAACTTTGAGATGGAATATGCTAACCTCCTTTCCACTATAGGCTTCCTTGGGTAACCCCTCATTCAGAGGAATTGAATGACCATGATTGATCAGATAAATTGTAGTATTCACAACCTCTGCCCAGAACTACTTGGGTAGACTAGTATGTAATCTCATGGTGCTTCCACGTTAAGTGACAGTTCTATTCATGCGCTCTGCAACACCCTTATGTTGTGGTGTTCTTGGAATAATGAATTCATGTCTGATACCATCCAAAGTACAATACTCTTTGAACTTCTTACCACAATACTCGTCATCATTATCTGATCTAAGACACTTGAGCTTCAAACCTATTTCAAGCTCAACTATGGCCTTCCACTTCTAAAAAGCATCAATCAAATCTGACTTGTGTTTTAAAAAGTACACCCATACCTACCTATTGTGATCATCTATAAATATAGCAAAATACAAAGATCCTCTTATAGAAATAACTAGAGCAGGACCTCATACATTAGTATGCACTAACTCCAACTTCTTTGATTTGACCTTTGAACCAGTATTTGAAAAACTCGCCCTATGTTGCTTGCCATATACTCAATCTTCAAAAAATCTAAATTTATAGATTTTAAACCATGAAATTTTCCTCTAGTAATAAGTGAATGCATTTTATTACTCATATGACCAAGTCTTCGATTCCAAAGACATCCATCAACATCTAAATCTGCTACTCCAATAAAATCTACTCTTCTATTGAAAACATACATTGTACCTTCAATACTGCCACGAGCAATAACCATAGCTCATTTTGTCACCTTCCACGTATCTCCTGTAAATGATATCATATGGTCTGAGTTTGCAAGCTGACTTACATAAACTAAGCTCCTCTTCAGACAAGGAACGTGCCTAACATTCTTGAGTCTCCAAATTGACCCATCCGACATTCTAATATCAACATCTCTCTATCCAACAACATTGCAGGGATTGTTATCCCCGAGATACACTTTATCCAAATCATCTTGAGTATAGTTTTTGAATGCCTCATTGTTAGGACTTGCATGAAAAGAAGCACCTGAATTTATCACCCAAGTGTTGACCTCTATAAGAAAATTAAAAATAGAATAAGAAAATAATATATATACCTCTGCGGCAGCCCATCCCGATTTTCTGCAGAAAATCCCGCTCAAGTTCCGTAGTCTGCAAAACGACGCCGCTCAGTCACTTCTCCGGCGTGCGTAGGTAGCCTCGCCTCACCCGCTATTTGATTTCCACACGCAAAGCTTTTCGCTCCTCTGTTCGCAAATTCCTTCCAGCCTTCGGTCTTCTTCTCTCCCCGATTCCACGCACAGAAGCTCTGACACTTTTCCTGCGCCAAGACGAAACTCCTACTTCCTCCAACTCCATCTCTTTCGCAAGACTCCCGAACCCCCTACTCATCCCGTCGAAACCACTGCAGCTGGCCTTCAACCAACCAAAGAAATCCCTCCATTTATTTTCCTCCCTACCCGATCTCCAACCAACGCTAAGCCCGTCGAACCAAACTGATACACCTCACCTGACCCTTCTCTTCTCCAAAGCTTAACATTCGAAAATCCCTTGCACCTAACGAACTCATCATCACTCCCCCCACCATCCACTTTAAGTGCAAGATGGTGCAATTTTAAAATTTAAATATAAAAAATTCTGATATCTAAACCCAATGCTGCTACTATATGCCAGCTAATGCTTATTTCTATGTATCTGATTGACAATTAGCCTTAATCAAAAGTTCTCTCTCGTGATCTGGAAAGTGTAATTAACTATAGGGGCTTGCGCCTATAGGAAACCAGAACTCAGATCATAAAGTCCTCGCAAACTGAGGGCGAAATCTCTGGGTGGTGTCTTATCTACAATCTATCTGCCTTCCCAAAATTTACCTTGAAACTTAAATTCATTAAAACTCACCCGAAGAAAGCGGCGGAGGAGGCCGAGACCGAATTTTCGGAGCCCACACCAAGATTTAAAATTGTCCAGAGATATAATTAGAGAATTTAACTGACATTCTTCTGTAGATACATTTGCATAATGATTTTTGTTTCGACCTCCACCACTGCCCTTCTTTGAAACTATATAGTCCTTCTTCAAGTGACCCTTCTTTCCATAGCTCCAGCACGCAACTTGTCATCTACTTAAAGTAGGCTTTCCTCTCCTTTATTTTGATCTCCCTCTACTAGGATTTCTCTCTAAACCACTTCTTGTTTCAATATTAAGAGTAAAATTTGGAGATTGACCATTCGCCCTCATTCGAACCTCTTCATTAAGCACTAATCCCATAATGTCCTCAAAGTTCAGCTTTGAACTTCCTGAAAAGTTACAGTAGTAACAATCTCATCCCAGATTTTTGGCAATGAAGATAACAATAATGCCATCACCTCATCATTAAAATTGATGCCAATTGAACATAGTTGACTCATCACAGTATTCAAATTATTCAGGTGCTCTGTCATTAGAGTGTTATCCAATATCTTCATATTAAATAACTTCTTCATCAAGAACACTTTGTTTCAGGCCGACGTCTTCTCATACATTTTAGTCAGTGCAACCATGAGATCGACTGTAGTCTTCTCATTTACAATGTTAAATGCAACAAATGAAGAAACTGAAAGTCGTATCAAAACTAGTGCAGTCTGGTCAATAACCTCTCATTACTCCATAGTCATAGAACATGGCTTCTTGGTGATTCCATCCAACGACAAATAAAACTTCTTCTGATACAACAAATCTTCAATTTGCATCCTCCAAAATACGAAGTTTGAATCGTTAAACTTATCAATCTTGTACCTATACACTACTCGATCAGATCTCTGTACCATGGAGTCACACACAACAAACCAAGAAATCTATGACACTATAGTGAATTAGATAGTCATCCACTTTTCTCTCTCATTCTCTCTTTACTTCTCTTCTCACATGCACCATTTTCAATGTTTTCACATACAAAAATATTATAGAAAGACAAGTAAAATAATCCCAAGGGATGCAAAACCTCCAAAAAACGAGAAAGACAACCATTCAGTCCGTCTCACAGAGGTTTGGAGCCAGTTTGAAGCATTGTGGAGCTTGAACCTCAGTCTCGATCCGCTACAGTGATGTATCTATACTGCTGTGGCGCTCTACTCTCCGTCGTTTAGCAAAGAGGCGCTTGGGAACACAGTGTCAAGGCGCTCGGGTACACAGTGTCAAGGCGTTGTACAGGAAAAAAAATTAGGTGCAAAGCAGGGGTAACCCCCCCCCCCCTAATAGGCAAGATAAACTTGATATAGGAGGCAACATAATAACCTGATTGATCAACACAATCAAATTTCACACATAACACATTCTAATCATCTTATAAAAATTTTCCTTAAGTTTGAGGGGTACTTTTTTATCACACAACATGCATGATGTATTCCTCCACTTTCAACCACCCAACTTAAATTCTACTAATAATATCCCCATCTATTTTATCATTAATTTGAACAAAAAAACTGAGATATCTAAAACGTGCACTCTTTTTAATGACTTCACCAACCAATGTCACAATCTATCACTAGATCTATTACAACAAAAATTACACTTCAAGTATTCGTTTGAGCCCCTCAAACAATTTCATCATTTTCACATTCAAGCAAATAATAAAAATGACCCCTAGATGTTTATATGTGTCCATTTTAGACCCAAACTTATCCGAGCATTAGTTTGTAGTCCCTCCATCATAAAAAATAAACCAATTAGGTTTCACCATCAATTTTGTTGTCTATTTGGAAGGAAACTGCTAGATGGAAGCTTTTTATAAGGGCATTTAAGACTTTTGAGTTGAGGGACCTAAAGTGAACACCCAAAACAATTTGGAATTAAAAAAGGACAAATTTTAAAAATCAATGAACAATTTTGATCATTTGAACTTTAACAATCATGTGCAAGTGTGCAAGCTATGGGCTCTAAAAAGTTGCATCACGACCTCACTACATGGGAGAGATTTTAAAGATGTTGCTAGGTCAAGTCTTCATAAGGCATATTGGATTTAATATAAGATATTGCCCAGAAATTTTGCCCTCATTTTGTGAGAAATTTATAATCTACTTCTAGTTTCTCATAAGTGCAAGCCCTTAATGGTTAATTACCCCTCTCAATAATAGAAGAGAACATACAATTAAGACTAGCCATTGTATATACATTAATTATCAAGCATATAGTAGCAACAAATTTGAGATTGAGATTTAAAATTCACCATCTTACACTTAAAGCAGATTGCTAAGGAAATGATGATGAAGTCGATCAAGATCCTTTGATTTTGTTATACTAGATTATCATAATTCATAGTCTACTTAGTCAGAGAAGGTAGTTGATCTAATCCAACCAAAGGATCCTTGTCGATAGCTATTAATTGTTTTGTCTAAGGGAACCTTATAGAGAAGGAGATAAATTCAAGTCAACTTTAACTAAAGAGGACTTTATGCCCCATCAAGTGCAACTTTTGATTTATGATTCAAAATTTTTTAGCTATTGGGGAACTTATGAGTTATAGCCATTTATGTAATTTAGTTGTCATTTAATGAAAAAATCACTTAGAAATCTTAAGTCATACTCGTATACTTGTACTGTTATTTGGTGTCAAGACCACCAGTTAGAGGGCACGTGCTCTGTCCATACTATTGAGAGATTATTTGAGAATAAACTATAGCGATAAGCTCGACAAGATATTCGTTCTTTGTGAGCTCAAGTTATTCTTAAACTTATCATTATTGACAAATGTTATGGAGGGTAGATGAATTTCACTTAAATTTTTTAGTAAAAAGCTCTATTTGAAATATTTTAAATTTTTTGAAATTTAGACTTTTTATATTTTTATCATAATTAGGGCCCAAAGTAAATCATTTTGAAATTTGAGTGGATTTTTAAAAATAAGATAAATGAGATTTTCTATCAACGCGGCCATCATTCGAGTGTTATTTAAGTCATTTGATATATTCATGTTTGCAACATGATTTTTTTTTAAATGAACCACTCTGATTATTTTTTTATCAACACAGTCATTACTTGGGTGACATTGAAGTCACTTAATCTATTTATGCTTACAACACAAAAATTTAGTATTTTTGAAAATAGACCCTTCCGGTTGATATTTTCTTCCAACACAGCCATCATCGAGGTTATTAAATATTTTATCTAATCACATGAATCTAGTAACTCTACTTGCTCACTAAGGGGTTCAAGTATTTACTTTGCAAGCCACCATGTGAGTGGCAAACTTGAAAGTTTGTATTTTTAAATGAATTTCTTTTTCCAAAAGGTATTGAAAGCCTAATGCCCACTTGAACCAAACAATTTTGTAAATCTTGTAGTTGTGTGCTCATTTGTTAGATTCAAGCCTTGTTAACTTCAATCCTTATAAGGAGGATAGGACTTAAAATGTAGGATGAGATCATCGAGCAAATACAATTTTGATTTTTTTCAAAAATGAGGTTGTAAAAATTTCCCTGTCGTATTAAAACAACATGCACTAGTACTTATTTCACAAATTCCCGGCCATATCGGATCAAAGTGCATGAGTACTTATTTCAAAAACTTCTCCATCGTGGTGGAAAAACAGGCACGAGTACTTAATTTTGATATTTTAGAATTAAAAATTTGCAAAAGGAAGACAACGACGCGACAATTACAACAACGACAAGCCTTTATCCCACTATGTGGGAATGGCTACATGAATCTTTTTTCACCATTGTATCCTATTAAAGGTCAAATTCTCATCTAAATCTAATAAAGAAATGTCATTTCTAAAATTATCTAACCAAGTCTTTTTAGGTCTACCTCTACCTTTCTTAATGTAAGTCAAATCTAATACATCTACTTTCATAACCAAGTCATCGGAAGGCCACCGTTTTATGTGACCAAACCATCTAAGGAGACTCTCTCTAATCTTATCTTCCACTGAGCTACTCCAACCTTTTCACATATATGCTCATTTCATATCCTGTCTTTAAGAGTAAAGACACTCATCCACCTGAGCATCCTCATCTCTGCAACACTTAACTTAGTATTATGCTTCTCTTTTAATGGCCAACATTCAAAACCATAAAGCATTGCAGGTCTCACCACCATCTCATAAAATTTTTCCTTAAATTTGAGGGGGACGTTTCAATCACACAATAAACCCGATGTATTCCTCCACTTCAACCATCCAACTTGAATTCTGCTAATAATATCCCCATCTATTTCACCATCACTCTGAACAATAGAACCAAGATATCTAAAATGTGTACTCTTATTAATGACGATCACCCAAAGTCACATTCCCCTCACTAGGTCTATTGCTACTAAAATTACACTCCATATATTTAGTTTTAGATCTACCCAAGCGAAAACCTTTAGACTCTAAGGTTGAGCTCCATAATTCAAGTTTACCTTCAACTCCCTCTCTAGTCTTATCAACAAGAAGATATCATCAGTAAAAAGCATACACCAATGTACAACCTCTTGCAAATGTTTAGTGAGAACATCCATGACTAAAGCAAAAAAGATATGGGCTTAAGGTTGATCCTTGATGTAATCCAGCTAAAATAGGAAAAATACTTGGTCAAACCACCTTATGTTTAAGCACAAGTAACATCTCCTACATACATATCCTTGATGACTTGAATATAATCATTATTAACCCCATTTTTATGTAGAACTCTCCATGGCATTTCTCTTGGAACTTTATCATATGCTTTCTCTAAATCAATAAAAATCATATGTAGATCCTCCTTATTCTCTCTATACTTCTCCATCAAATCTCTCAATAAATGTATAGCTACCATAGTAGACCTACCTGGCATGAATCTAAATTGATTTTGAGAAACATTAGTGTCACACCGCAACCTATGCTCCATAACTCTGTCCCATAGTTTTAAAGTATGAAACATTAACTTAATTTTATATAATTCGCACAATCTAATGCATCACCTTTATTCTTAAAAATATGAATCAACACACTCATTCTCCACTCATCTGGTATCTTTTTAGTCTTCAAAATAATATTAAAAAGTTTAGTAAGCCAAAAAATTCCTTCATCACCTAATCATTTCCACACCTCTATTGGAATATCATCAGGTCCAACAGCTTTTCCACGCATCATTTTCTTTGAAGTCCCTTTAACTTCATATTTACTAATACGTCAATAAAAACAAAATTCTTTATTTTCATTTAGAGTGCTAAGATCAATAAAGTCAACTACATACTCATAATCTTCATTAAAAAAATTTAGCAAAATATCTCATCCACCTTTGTTGAATATTCTTTTCTAATAAAAGCACTTTTTGAACTTCATCCTTAATACACTTCACTTGAACTAAATCTTTACTACTCATATTTCTTTGTTTAGCTAACTTATACATATATATTTCGTCCTCCTCGATATTTAATTTATTATATAAATCATTAAAAGTTAAAATCTTTGCATTGCAAATTGCTTTTTAGACTCTTTACGAGTCTCTTTATAAATTTCTCAATTATCAAAGTTTTTACAACTAAACCATTTTTTATAACAAATCTTCTTATTTTTTATATTTTCTTGCACATTTTGATTTCACCATCAATTATTTTTACTATTAGTAGTTTTTCCCTTTGATGCTTCAAGCACATCTTTTGCAACATTCTTAATATCACTAACTACTTTTTCCCATATAATATTAACTTCCTTATGCACAAATAAAATCTTAAGATCTAGAATATTACTCTCAAAAATACTTTTGTTAATAAAATCTTATAACGATTTACTTAACTTTTAGTATTCTGCCATTTCATCTTAAAGTATAAAACTAATAATTGATGTTAGGTACATAAACTTTCACTCAGAATAACTTTACAATCTTTGCAATCTAAATTATCTACTTTTTTATAAAAAAATAATCAATTTGAATTTTACTATATACATTCTTATAAATGATAAGATTTTCATATCTTTTCTTAAATAAGATATTAGCAATTACAAAATCATAAACTAAAGAAAAATCTTATATGGTCTCAACACCTTCAATAGTCACTCCACAACCATAGCAATCATGAATGTTTTTAAAATCATCTACCTCTCTACCAACATGTCCATTTAACTCTCCTCCAATAAAAACTCTTTCTTCGAGAGGTATCATTTATATTAATTCTTTTAGATCATTTCAAAATTTTAATTTTGAACACATATCCAAACATACTTGAGAGGCATAAACACTTATTATATTAATAATATTAGCATCAACAACAATCTTTAAAATATTCTATCTCCAGTTCTATTAATTTTTATAATATTATCCTTCAAACTCTTATCTATAATCACGCCTACACCATTTCTATTATGACTACTACCAAAAATATCATAGTTTAAAACCTAAACTATCAATCTTGTTAGTCTTCTCTCCAACCTATTTAGTTTCCTAAATGCAAAGAATATTTATCTTCCTATGGATCATAATAATTATTAATTTCATTAATTTGCCTTTGAGGGAACCTATATTCTAAGTTCATATCATAATTTTAATTTCATGGACTAGTTTCTTTACCCACATTCGTCCATGATGTGAGAAGTGAGAACCCTTGCCTATTTAACACTACACCCGAGCGAAAGTGCAGCGGCCCTTGCTAATTTATCGTTGTATTCAGGTCATACAACCCGTCGCTTCCAGGGAATGCCCAAGCATTAACATAATGTATTAAAGGATTCATGTCATGACTATTCGACATGTTTTATACTGGCTGTCGACTACCTAACGCAATCCTCCACTTTTCTTATCGAGGACTTGGGACCTGACAACGAGGCAACAATGAGGAAATTGCGAAGAAATAAAAAAAACATAATTTTTTTGCAAATATTTCTTTTTTTTTTCTTTTTTTCTCTATTTTTTCTCTTCTTCCATTCTTTTCTATATATATATATATATATAAAGAGAGAGAGAGAGAGGATGAGAGAGTGTATGCTGGTGAGATTGTATCGAGTTTTCACTTGCGTGACAACCATTCAATATGGGTGTCTTTTCTAGTCAACTTCAACAATTTTGAAACATCGGTGAAGTCCATTTCATGAATGGACATTGTTCAAACAACTTTGTGCAACGTCACCTTTATCTCATTCAAAAAAAATGTCAATAAAGTCACAATAATTACATATACAATTCAAGGTCCTAATATACTTAACATAAATCAAATAACTCATGCCCATGCCATGTCGAAAAATTTGAGCCAAAACACCTAAACATACCAGTCAAAATATGGAACCAAAAAGATAGTGTGCTTCGTACATTGAAGAGCATAACACAACTTATAATTTTTCCTTCCTATGCTTTGCTACACATATAGCACAAGCAGTGTGCTTCACTATGCTGTTAACTATAACACACGCTCTTTTGTACTATTGGCAATATGACTTTAATAACTAGAATTCAAAGTTATCTTTAATTCTTCTATCTGTTAACCTTTAATAAAAACTAAAGTCTCTCGCAATATTGTTTCGACAACATTCCTCAAACAAATTCAATCTTTATCAATGGATGACAACATTCCAAAATCCTAACAACAAAATAATCCTTAGAAAATCCAATGGGCATATGAAGACTAGGGTCACCAATAAATTAGTCCTGACATTACTAAGAAAACATAAGGAAAAAAAGCAAACTAGCCGATTATTTTATAGAACAATCAAAACATTGCTAAATGTTCTAGGATTGCTAGTAGTCGGCCCCTGTGAAAGTTAAATTTGTTTATGGTTACCACCTACAATATATCGTGAGGGAAAAATTTTAGGGTTAAAATATTTTCCTTAAAATTTAGTTTAGGACATAAGATATTTTTTGAACTACTATACAATGCTTGATATTTTGCAAGAGGTTTCTTTTCGGTTGCAATTGTAAAAATAATTGGTTATAGCTGTCTTGATTGTTGTGGCAAAATAAAAAGAAATGATTTGCAAAATATCAAGATTGTCTTGTAGTATGATAAGATATGTCTTACATCTGAACTAAATTTCGAGAAGGCTATTTTGAGATAAAAATTCTCAAAGCATTAGGGCCCATTCAAGCACAACCGACAATAGCTTCTTGTAAGTGGCCACAAGATCACCAGGATATTGTCCTCCGTTAGGTCTCACACAAGACCAAAATATTGCTTTCTTCCAGCAGTCTATTGAATACAACCCTTGACAAAGGAAAGCTTGAAGAGGAAAAATGATGACACATAAAAGGATTTAATAAATGGATTCAACAGGAGAAATGTGCTTAAACAGAACAAATATTATTTGAATGTACCTCATGAAACACAGCAGATATTAAGAATGAAATCAGAATAGCAACTCCCTGTGTAGAAAAAAGTTTACAATTTTAGAAAGCTCCAATTTCAAAGGTCATACTAACTAAGACTAAATTCATAAAAGATGAAGCATAATTCATTTATATCGTTCAGCATACATCCATTTTTTCTATTATCAATCTTCTAATGTGTGAAAGAATAATGATAAGCACACTAAGTTTGAGAATACTGTACGAGACTTACTAATCAAGTAAAAAAATTAAATGTGCATAAAATATCACGAGTGTTGCATAGGTTTAGGCAAGTGTTTTCTACAAAAATATATGATCTTGATACAATATAATAAACAGTAGTTACCTTTGAAAATCCATTCCTTATGCAGGGAAAGTATATATGACGAACCATCCACTTATGAACAGGCTGCATACAAGCAAAACATACTTAATGACAATGCCAAAATGTTGCCACTAATCTTCCTCATCAGATAACACTCTTATGGATTTGCAAAGAAGAAAAGAAATTTATATAAAAAATCATTCTTACTGAGAAACATTATTAGTCCAACATATATGCACTCATATATAGAAGCACATAAGTTTTAATTCAACATATAAATACACAAAAAATAATTCCATACACAAATATACATTCCGATCAAAATCTTCAAGCCAAGTTCATATTTCTATCAGTATACACTAATTCCAATGAAACCATTGCCTATCCCACCAATATTTGTGTACCTGCACTAAAACTTTTTGGATCTCATGATGCTTTCCATTCCCTAAATTATACTTCATTGAGTCACCAATATTTTCAACATCATTCACCACCTTCACCATTTCCAACCTTTTATGAACTAGCTATTAATGATTTGGTCCTGAGCTGATCTCACTTCAACACAAGATTAGCTCAAAGTCATTCAATCTAATCTTGAGTCAAGCAAAGTTTGGTTGTTGGTTGCGTTGATCTAATTTTGATTTAGAAAAAGCAGTGCTATGGAGAGTTCTTAAAAAGAAATGAGTAAATAATGCTTATATTCAAATCATTAAAGATATGTATGTAGGAGCTATTACTTGTGTTCAAACACAAGGTGGTTTGACCAAGTATTTCCCTATTTCGGTTGCGTTACATCAAGGATCAGCCTTAAGCCCATATCTTTTTGCTTTAGTCATGGATGTTCTCACTAGACATTTGCAAGAGGATGTACCTTGGTGTATGCTTTTTGCTGATGATATTCTTCTTATTGATAAGACTAGAGAGGGAGTTGAAAGTAAACATGAATTATGGATGTCAACATTAGAGACTAAAGGTTTTCGCTTGAGTAGATCTAAAACGGAATATATTGAGTGTAATTTTAGTAGTAATAGATCTAGTGAGGAGATTGTGACTTTGGGTGATCATGTCATTAATAAGAGTACACGTTTTAGATATATTGGATCTATTGTTCAGAGTGATAGTGATATAGATGGGGATATTATCAGCAAAATTCAAGTTGGATGGTTGAAGTGGAGGAATGCATCGGGCTTGTTGTGTGATAGAAATGTATCCCTCAAACTTATGGGAAAATTCTATAAGATGGTAGTGAGGCCTGCAATGCCTTATGGTGCTGAATGTTGGTCATTGTTGACCTGTTGTATAAAAATAAATTAATAAAATAAAAATCCCTTACCTCTCTGCCGAAGCACGTCGCTCGCACGTCGAGGCCACACCCAACGTCGCATCGTCCACGACTCTGCACGACGAGCTTCTCGCGTCGTTAAAATGAGCACGAAGGCTCTTGTTCGCGGGGCCTCTTGGAGCTCGTACGCGATTTCCCTCTTCCCTGACATCTCCCGCTCCCTCTTCTTCCTGAACGGATCGGAAGCTGCGACAGTTTGATCGGAAGTAGAACGGGAGCTCGCCGGCTGTGAAGATAAGCTTCTCCCTTTCGCGCGGCTTCTCCAACTCCTCCGGTGCTGTTCGAATTCGCTCCTCTCGACGACTTTCCCTCGCTGTCGGGTTGGAAGTACGACATTTTGATCGGAACTAGAATAGGAGCTCGCGGGCTGTGGAGTTAACTTTCTCCCGTTCAGGCCCTTCTCCGGCTCCTTGTGGCTTTTTCAACTTTGCTCCCTTGGACGACTTCCTTCCTCTCGGATCGGAAGCTGCAACATTTTGAGGGAAGCGACAACAAGAGCTCACTGGAAGTGAAGGTGATCCCCTCCCTTTCGAACACTTCTCTCGGCCAAATCCAAAAAAAATGGATTTTCTTTTTATTAATTATAATAATTATTAATTATTTTTTAATTATTATTTAATTATAGATATAATTAGTTAATTAATTATAATTAATTAATAATTAGTTATTAATTATAAATTATAATTATCTGGTTAATTATAATTAATCTTGATTAATTATAATTAGTCATTAGTTAATTATAATTATAATTAATTTACTAATTATAATTAATAAATAGTTAATAATTAATTATAAATTATAATTAATTAATAATTAGCTATAATTAATGTTAATTATAATTAATAATAAAAAATAAATATAATGCTCGTGCCTTCTCCCGCCTCGACATCCGAGCCAGCTCCACCGCTGGTCCACCGGCCCCGAAGGTATAACCCCTAAACCTAGATTTCCCTCCTCGACGTTTACGACGAGCTGGCAAACCCCCGAGCGCCCGCGTGGCGTTGTAAGGAGGGAAGCTAGTGCGACGTCTACGACGAGGTGGAAATCGCCTCGATTCTTTTCTCGACGCTTGCAACGAACCGGCAAACCCCCGAGGCGCTCACGTAGCGTTTAGGGTGGGAAACCGGTGCGATGCTCGCAACGATTTAAGAATCCCTCTTCAAAGCTTGCAACGAGCCGGCAAACCCCCGAGGCGCTCAAGTAGCGTTTAGGGTGGGAAACCGGTGCGACGCTTGCGGCGAAGGGGATATAAAAAAAATGTGCATTCTTTATTTTTATATAAGTACCCCCGAACGCCCACGTGGTGCAGAGGGGGGAAATCTGTTTTTTCTGACTCGTGCTCCACACCCTTAAACACTCACATAGCGGGCGGGGATTTTTGATAAAATACGCGACCGCGGTGTCACTTTTGACATCTACCTGAAGCGCTCACGTAGCGTCGAGGGGAAGTTTGCCTCTTGGTTTTTTTCCCTAAACGGGGGGGACGCCGGGAGGCTGCCGAAATTCAGACTGAAGGCACCGTGGACTTGGACAGAATTTTGGCATATATGTGAGCAAGTTTTGGACATAAAAGAACAAGAACCTACACTCAAATGAACAAGGAGCAGTGGACTTTTGAACTTGATTGAACAAGAGCAGAGGACCTGAACAGAATTTAAATAATTTCTAAAGTTCGAATTCAAACAAAATAAAATCCAAATGGAACAAAATTCAAATCAAATGAGCATAACTTAAACTTGCAAGACGAGCAAGGACATGGACTAAACATTTGAACTTGAAGACTTGGACTGCAGGGGACTTGAATAAAACTAGAACATCAATCAAAGATGTTGATTTGGACTTGAACAAGCATTTACACTGGAACAAAGCAAAACAACAAACAAACTTACAGAAGTCTTAAATTTGAATCAAATGACGAAGATCTTGCTGCCAAAGCCAGTCAAACTTGCAAGTGAACTCGTATGCTAAGCTCAAATTGGGTTCTAAACTCGACATGAACTATACAAGAGCCTGAGCCGTCAAGAACAAGAAGGGATCTAGTCTTGTATTTGATCCGGACAAAGAAGCTGAACTCCCACTTGAACTCGTGCTATACAACATTAAGTGGGGTTATAGACTCAATGAGCCTGAGTCTAAATAAAATTGAACTCAGACTCAAACATACACAAAGGATCAGGCTTGAATCATACACGAGGAAAATTCAAATTACAAGAGCACTCGTACAGTCAAAAGTGACACAAAGCACGTTACAAGACCTCAATGCATGAAATCCTATGACGATGCCTGCATATGCCTGTTGATTGAGAAGGCAACATTGGAGATCAATAGTCAAAGAGCTGCCCTTGTAAACAAGTACAATCAGCAAAACTACCTGAGATTGGTGAAAGGTGGATTCGATGCAGAAATAATGAGTCTTCTACGAGTACTTCTAGAAGGTCGTAGCAAATACAACGGGTCCCTCCAAATAAGCACGAGCCACTTGTGGATAACAACAGCGTGTACATCGTAAGCATAACGAACCACTGTGGACACAAGTATGGATATATCACCTATGACAACGGTGATCAAGATCTTCAAGCATTTCGAGTACAATGACAACCCGATGTACGAAAAAGTCCACTACACTAAAGATCTTGGAAGGAGATCTTTTCAAAGCAAAGCAGCGGACTTCAAAGTCCAGAAGAAAACCCTCCCCAGTGATTGAGAAAGGGGAGTTAACATCAAAACACCATGCCACCGGATCCGCAACACTCGTACTAGCGGACAGAAGGCGTGTATAAGCTCTGAAATCAAATGTCAATTATATGCACAACTACAAATAATTTCAAAATACCCCCGCACGTGCACAATAGTTTGTATACACATAGGTACACTCAAAGGGGGTAAATACAATCTCAACCCGCATGGCCCCGGCGAGCATGTTATTGGTACACACGTGACGCCTAGGGATGCTGCGCGGGTCAATAAGTGAATTCCTTTTCGAACCTGATCCTTCTATACGGATCAATAGGAGTCGACAGGGTTCAAACCTTCAAACAAATACACGATTATGGTGAACGATGTATTTGTTTCAATACATTCATATTAGGCCTTCAACGCCTACAATCAAAAGAATTCACTAAACAAAAGGCATGAAGCCTACGAAACCCGATCCTCCTAAGCAGGTGAATAGGAGTAGACAGGGTTCAAACTCTCAGATAAATATACGATCACGAATGTGATCGGAATATTTATTTTAATGCATTCATATTCGGCCTTCAAGGCTTTCAACAAAGAAAATTCATGAACAAAGTCATAAAGCCTACAAGAAACCCGATCCTCGATCAATAACTCGGTCGAGTCGACAAGGTCCAATCAAATAAAGGAAATGACCCCAAACACCCCGATGATGGCCGTGTTGAACGAAGATCTCAACCGGAGGGGTTCACAAATATTTTCAAATGCCACTCAAATACTCCAAAGTCTAAAATCCCAAATTCCAAATATATTTAAATTGAAATATATCCATCAATGCTTAAAGCAGAATCCACCCGCCCTCTGCAACAGTTTGCCGAGGCGGGCAAATTCAAAAACTACTTCAGCTCACAAAGAGCGAAATGCCTAGTCGAAAATATCACTAGAATCCATTCTCAAAATAGTCTCCTGCCAGTAAGGACGTGGTACGTGTCCTCTGATCGGCGGTCTGCCGCCAAATGGCACCGCAGGATAAACGGTTACGACGACCCGGGGCCCTCTGAACCGAGTGGTTTTGCCGCCAAATGGCACCACAGATACCAGTCATGGCCAGAGCCAATACGCTCCTTATTAACATCAAATCCTTGAGATATGAATCAATAGGATATGATCAATATGGCACAAAGCCCTCTGTAAGCTAAGTTGGATTCAAATTTGTCCCCTTAGACAAACATTCATCCCAGGTCTACAATGTACCCTTGGACGAAGCAAACCATGGCTGCCGACATGGATCCTTCTGTCAGGTTGGGTCGACTACCTCATCTGACTAAGTAGACCAGGGACCACGATGGCCAGGGACGATGGAACCATGGGATCTTGATCGGGACCATCATCCATTCCCCCACCATTCGCTTTAAGTGAACGATGGTGAAATTTCTATTTTAAATATAAAATTTTCCCAAATCTTCCAAACCAAATTCTTCAATTTCCAAATCCAATTTCTACCAATATCCTAAACCCATTG
Organism: Dendrobium nobile; assembly: GCA_022539455.1. Taxonomy (NCBI): domain Eukaryota; kingdom Viridiplantae; phylum Streptophyta; class Magnoliopsida; order Asparagales; family Orchidaceae; genus Dendrobium; species Dendrobium nobile. Next base: position 5,682,929 of record CM039721.1, on the reverse strand, counting down.
CTGCTACTATATGCCAGATAACACATATTCTCTACGTATCTGATTGACAACTAGCCTTAATCGAAAGTTCTCTCTCGTTATCGGGAGAGGTAATTAACTATAGGGGCTTGCGCTTATAGGAAACCAGAACTCAGATCATAAAGTCCTCGCAAAATGAGGGCGAAATCTCTGGGTAGTGTCTTATCTACAAACTCATCTGCCTTCCAAAATTTACCCCGGAACTTATTCCGTTAAAACTCCCCCTCGCCGAATGAACAAAAAAGAAATCGCGCGGCGGGGAGGCCGGGGCCAAATTTTCGGAGCCCACAGTCATTAAAAGAGAAGCATAATACTAAGTTAAGTGTGGTAGATATGAGGATGCTCAGGTGGATGAGTGGCTTTACCCTTAGAGATAGGATACGAAATGAGCATATACGTGAAAAGGTTGGAGTAGCTCCAGTAAAAGATAAGATTAGAGATAGTCGCCTTAGATGGATTGGTCACATAAAACGGCGGCCTTCCAATGACCCGGTTAGGAGAGTAGAGGTATTAGATTTGACTTATGTTAAGAAAGGTAGAGGCGGACCTAAAAAGACTTGGTTAGAAAATATTAGGAATGACCTTTCTTTATTAGATTTAAACGAGAATTTAACCTTTAATAGGACACAATGGAGAAAAAGGATTCATGTAGCCAACCCCACGTAGTGGGATAAAGGCTTGATGTTGTTGTTGTTGTATGGGAAAAACTCTTAGTCCACTATACATATGTACATATAAATATTGATTCATGTATTAGTGCAAACATGGATAGATGCATTATTCAATATACAAATACATAAAGAGAAAATCTACACATACAAATACATTTCGATACAAATCTAAAGCAATCTTTGATCATTGAGGGAAATTCACAATTCTAATAATAGCCACTAGTACCACTTATGACATTGCCTCCACCCCCACTTATGACATTGATTCATGTAGGATTTGTGAGGAAAACTTAGTTTGTGCTCTAAGATCTTTAAGTTGTGATCAATCTCGAGCAATCATTAGGACTTTCTGTATGTGTGGTATGTGTGTTCATTGTTCTATTTTGATCTTGTACTTTGGAGATATTGTATTTTCATTGCAAGAGTAATTTCAATTATTCACCACCAAAGTTCGAACTTTTGTCAAGTAGTTTTTTTCTAGTTTTGGGAGGGGTTGCCTAAGCCCATTAATGTTAGGTATTTGGGTTGCAATTGCATAGAAGAAGAGTGTGTTGGTATTAATTTCTCTTTTGCTAAGGATGCATTCAAGGCTTTGGGCTTAGTTGAATCATGTAAAAGCCTCAAATTACCCTTAGGAAGCTCTCTAGATATAAACCTAGAGCTAAGGTTGACTCAATCACTTTTTTTTTCTGCATGCACTTTCTTCAATTCTACATTTATTTATCATTGCAAAATAATTTTATTTAACACTGTCGTTGTCAGGTCCTAAGTCCTGAATGCAAAAAGTGAAGGGTTGCGTTAGGTAGTCGACAACTAGTGTAAAACTTGTAGAATAATCATGACATGAATCCTTTAAAAAATTGTGTTCATGCTAGGGCGTCCCCTGGAAGCGACGAGCTGTATGGCCTGAATACAGTAACAAGTGTGCAAGGGCCGCTACACCAGCGCCCAGGTACAATGTTAAATAGGAAAGGGTTCCCACATCAAGGACGGATGTGGGAAAAGAAGCTAGTCCATGAAACTAAAATTAGGATAGGAACTTGGTATATAGGCTCCCTTACAAGAAAATTAATTGAATTAATAGATATTATGATTCATAGGAAGATAAATATTCTGTGTATTCAGGAAACTAAATTGGTTGGAGAGAAGGCTAAGGAGATTAATAGTTTAGGATATAAACTATGGTATTCAGGTAAGAGTCGTACTAGAAATGGTGTAGGTGTGATTATAGATAAGAGTTTGAAGGATAATGTTATAAAAATTAACAGAATTGGAGATGAAATTATAGTTTTAAAGATTGTTGTTTATGAAAAGATTGTTAATATTATAAGTACTTATGCTCCTCAAGTAGGTTTGGATATGAGTTCAAAATTAAAATTTTTTAAAAAAACTTAGAAGAATTAATACAAAATACACCTCTTGAAGAAAGAGTTTTTATTGGAGGAGATTTAAATGGATACGTTGGTAGAGAGGTAGATGATTTTAAAAGCATTCATGGTGGTCATGGGTTTGGAACTACAAATGAATGTGGTAAAACTATATTATAATTTTCTTTAGCTTATGATTTTTTAATAGCTAATGCCTTATTTAAGAAAAGAGATGGAGCATCTTATCACTTATAAAAATTGATATAGTAAAACACAGATTGATTATTTTCTTATAAAAAAAGTTAGATCGTTTAGATTGCAAAGATTGTAAAATTATTTCGAGTGAAAATTTATGTACCCAACATCAATTATTAGTTCTGAACTTTAAGATAAAGAGGAAGAAAATAAAAAATAAAGTAAAACAAATTTATAGGATTAGATGGGGGCATTTAAAAATATTAACAAAAGTATTTTTGAGAATAAGATTTTATATTTTAAAATTTTGTCTGTGCATGAGGATGTTAATGTTTTGTGAAAAAAATGGCTAGTGATATTAAGATTATTGCAAAAAATGTGCTTGGAGTTTCAAAGGAAAAAACTCTTAATAGTAAAAATAGTTGGTGGTGGAATCCAAATGTGCAAGAAAAGATAAAAATAAAAAGATTTGTATAAAAAATGATTTAGATGTAAAAATTTGGATAATTGGGAAAACTATAAATAGGCTCGTAAGGAATCTAAGAAAGTTATTTACGAAGCAAAGGCTTTTAATGATTTATATAATATATTATATACTAAGGAGGGAGAAAAATATATGTATAAGTTAGCCAAATAAAGAGATATGAGTAGTAAGGATTTAGTTCAAGTGAAGTATATTAAGGATGAAGATCAAAAAGTACTTTTCTTAGAAGAAGATAATCAACAAAGGTGAATGAGATGTTTTGCTAAACTTTTTAATGAAGATTGTGAAAATACAATCGACTTTAGTGACTTTAGCACCATAAATGAAAATAAAGATTTTTATTTTTATCAGCGTATTAGTAAAACCGAAGTTAGAGAGGCTTTAAAGAAAATAAAGTGTGGAAAAGCTATTGGCCTGATGATATTCCAATAGAGATGAGAAATGATTAGGAGATGAAGGAATTTCTTAGCTTACTAAACTTTTTAATATTATTTTGAAGACTAAAAAGATGTCAGATCAGTGAATATTGAGTGTGTTAATTTCTACTTTTAAGAATAAAAGATGATGTACAGGAGTGTGCGAATTATAAAGGAATTAAGTTAATGTGTCATACTTTAAAACTATGGGAGCGAATTATGGAGCGTAGCTATGTTGCACTGATACGGATACGGCGACATGGATACGACACGATACGGATACGGGACATGGCAATTCTTAAAAATACAGGATACGGATACGGCGCAGATACGACATTATAATATACAAATCATAAATAAAAAATAACAAATTAATCAAAACATAATATTTGAAATGACAAAAAAAAAATAAAAGCAACATCATTTATAGCATTGTATCTTATAATATCAAAATAAAAGTAAGCATCAAATATTTAAATGTCTAGTATAACAACAAAAACATAAACATAAACTATCCAGCATATGAAGTTTTTAATTAAAAGTATGAAGGATCGACACAATTAATCCACATGAATTTGAAACATGAGAATTTTTAATAAAAAGTATATATATGTTGCGCCTATGCCGAGGGTCCAAGGGGCGCTGCCCCCTGGCGGGATTCAACCTGATAATCTTTTCGACACTGCTTTAAAGTTTTCTCTACCTTCTCAGCACTGCTTGGTATCATTCGATACCCCTCTGTACCGAGCAGTACCGAGCGGTACCGAGTGGTACCGAGCGGTACCGAGTACTGAGGAGTACTGAGTTCTAGTATCGCTCGGTACCGAGCAGTACTGAGTTCTAGTATCGCTCGGTACCGAGCAATACCGAGTACTGAGCAATATGCGTGTCCGATACACGTGTCTGATCAAATTTAAATAATATTTTAATTGGACACGGCAAAGCCGTATCCGACACGTATCCGTGCCGTATCCGTGCCGTATTCATATCCGACACGTGTCCAATATAGCATGCCTCATAAATAGGCGTATCCGTGCAACGTAGGAGCGTAGGTTGCGGCATGATACTAATGTTTCTCAAAATCAATTTGGATTCATGACGGGTAGGTCTACTATGTAAGCCATTCATTTATTGAGAGGTTTGATGGAGAAGTATAGAGAGAATAAGGAGGATCTACATATGAATATCTATTATTTCAAAGTATGCAGAATTTATAAAATCCTAGAATAACATCTAATAAGAAAACATATGAAATCAAAGAATATAATTAGCTACAAAATAATTAAAATAGTCCACACATATTGATGGGTAGATAGTAAAAATCTTGTAGATCAATAAGGTGGTAATGGAAGAGAAAGTAAAGAATGTGGAAGTCTAAGTGATTGTTGGTCCCAATTGGCCAAAATCATACTAGTATTTCACAATTGTATCTTCATTTATTATTCTCTTATAATTATTTATAGTCATATTGATGCGGACATCAATACGAAGATTTGGCGCATCTATCACAGGCGACGTCGTAAATCGACGGCCATTATTTAAATTTTCATTTATGTATTATTTTCTGAATTTTAGCTCTTGTTTTATGTATTTCCTATTTTACCCCTAGGATAGTTTATGTGAGTGTTTTGGCCCAAGGGGCATTTTTGTAATTATCTATTTTTCCTCATATTATGGCCTATAAATAAGGGTCTTAAGCTATTGTAAGAGGGGGTTAATGGATATGAAAAATTTTGTGTTTTCCACACTTGTGTTCTTCTTGGGAGAGGACGAGAGTGAGATTTCTATGAGAGAAATCGAGAGTTTCACCAGCCGCAGGATGGGTCTAGGCTCGTGATGTGAAGTCCCTTGGAGAAGGGCAACCGTATCACCCACCAACCTTGGAGACGGCCGGGTTCGTGGTTTTCTCGTAGTATTTTCGTCTTCATCCACCACCCTCTTTGTATCTTTCGTTTTATCTTATCGTTGTTTTGTTTTGTCATCTTTTCTTCCTCCCTCAACTTCACGGCCAAACACCCCTTTGGATGCCGCCGGCCCAATCTCTAACTGTCGGCCACCACCCACCACCTCATCCCAATTGAAATCCTTGCCTAATTTGGGTGTTCATGTTTTGGGGTTGATTTCAAATTCAAATCATGTATTTTGAAATTTAAAATCTTTCCTAATTTATGAAAGCTATTTTTGGAAAGTTTCCATTTTCAATCCGATTTGAATTTCAAATTCAAAAGGGGTTTAATTGGTTATTTCCTTAATTCCCTAACATTAAGCAAATTCCATTAAGTCCTTATTAATTTAAATTCATTTGAATTCTAAATTCATTTGAATTTTAAATTCAAATTAAGAAGCCTTAAATGCTATATTTACATCCTCCCATCTCCCCTTAATTCAGCCGGCCTCCTCCCTTTATTAAATTAATTTTGAAATCCATCCATAAGTGCAGATTTTCTCTTTTAATTTGGCTGATTTCAATTTTCAAAATCCTGAGATTAAGAAATTTTCTTAATTCCCCATTCCCGTAACAGTTTTTTCTCACATCCAAATCCTGACATCTCCTCTTAATTGGTTCCATCAGTTTGCTTGGTTTCCAAAATCTGAGAATAAGATTTAGGAAATATTTCCCTAATTCCCTCCCAGCCTACCGCCTCCCATTACTAAAAATTCTCAAAATCTGTCCACGGGACAGTGCTCATTTTGGGAAAATTTGAAGAGCAAATCTGCTGCTGTTGGCTGAAACCTTCAAGGCCCCACTGCCATTAATGCTTTCCCAAATCCGGTTTCCCTCACCCCTCATTCCAGCCGACCCCCTCTCTCCCATGAGATTTTAATTTGAATTAATTCCCAAATCTTCCATCAAAGATTTAGGAAATAATTCCAACCCAGCCTCTCAGCTGCCCGCACCCTCTCAATCCTGTCAGCTACTCTTTCCCGTCAACTCCCCTCAGTCATCCTTCACCAAGAAGTGACACGTTTGCTGCTAAGGAGTTCCTCCCCCACACTGAGAAGTGCAATTCCACTCAGCCTTCTAGTCCTATTCACGGCTGGACCTCTCCTCAATGTTGAGTTCTCTAATCCTGAGCATGTGCAGGAAATTCCACTCAGATTTCTAAGAGAAAAGACAATAAAATCTGAAGCATTTCAGATTCCCTTAAGGATTTAATTCAGCTTTTCGAGAGGGCGCTTGGAGCTCGTTCTTGCCACTACTCCTCCTACCCGTTCTACATCACATATATATGCTTGTAATATGAAGAAAATTGAGTAAAGATCTTCCTTTCTAATTTTCTCTCTTTATAGCAAACTTCAATGATAATTCAATTGAGTTGAAGAAGATATTAAAGATATTACTTTCAAGCTAAACAGGTTATCGAAAATCTAACTAGAATTACGTTATTTGACAACGGGATGACTATAGTGAAGGACGATTTTCCTATGACTTTTAAAACGTAAGGATCTTCATATTCTGCACAAAAAAAATAATGAAATAGTAATTGTAGAGAATGGAAACTTTTGCCAATAATAGTACAAAATGAATTCAATAAGAAATCTAAGAATTGAAAATTCTGGAAGTGAGATATGTGAATTACCATGTTCCACATTCTCCAGTACTGTTGCAGTTCCAACGAAGTAAATGCATAGGAAAAGTGAAAGAAAAACAGAATTAGAACAGAAGCTTTCTTTTTCATATTAATCACTATTTCTCATTGGCAATAATAACCAAGAAATTAATCTGAAATGAAGTGCATACTTGCAAATCAACCAACCTCTTCAATAGTCTTTGCATTCCACCAATCTTTATAGAACTCCCGATCACCAAACCGAAGGAGCTCTGCAAGAATGTTTAACCTATATTGCATAAAAAAAGAGATAAGTTTGAGCTAGTGCTATGATGCTTTCAGAACTTTAAGTTCGAAAAAGAATTTAAACCATATTCTTTCTACAGCAAATGATGCAAATGTTGCTAATAGGATTATAAAATTGGGCTGCATGTAAACTCGAAACAAAGACAAAATAGGACTGAGCAGCATACCATAGATGGAAAAAGCAGTAGAACATGCAAAGCCACACGTATAAAGTAGGAACTGAAAGCTTTAAGACTCTCTCAATAGCATTAAGAAAATTCCCTTTCAGTGGGTGTTTAGAATTCTTCACAATTGGATTGATGTACTGCAAATTTAACATAAGTATTCGTTACTAAAATAATGTCTACTGTTCATCCCTTAAAAACATGATTTGGATTACTTACCTGCTCAATGATGAATCCCATGAATCCTGTGAAAATCACCAACTTAATAAATTGACGAATCACCCAACCTCTTCTAATGCATGTTGTGCGGGGATAGCTTGGCTAGAAATGGCATGTGGAAAAAATATTATGAGCTTCATCCGGAATATGATTCATTCTTGGAGAAAAAAAGTGGAAGATATTGAGGATGTTTAACATAACACTATTTCTTCATAAAGCGAACAACATGAAGTACGAAAGGTCTAAGAGAAGCATGAAGTTTGCAATTGAGAATTCCTCAAAGATTAGAGAGACAAAAACTAGGGTAACTTTAACTGTGCACTTAAATTTACAAGGAGATACTGCTTCATACCCTTCTTGTGTCAAGGAATTCTCAAGTAGAACTACAAAGATTCAAGATGAAAGCAAGATGGAACGGAATAAACAAAACACTAATAACAACAAATACAATCTAGAAATATTTGAACAAGAACAAGTATAAATGAACAAAGTTAATAAAATCATGGACTATTAAGGCAATTACCAAAACCATTATATAGAAATGTAACTATTAAATTATACATGTGAATACTCTTGATGGAAAATTTAGAATAAATATATTCCAATTTTAAGGTAACAATATTACAAGTATTTCCAGGGAGAATATTCCGGAATTATTAAGCAAGAAGCAAACAAAATACATTAATATGAGGACAAAGAATATTGTCGACTAAAAGAAGCTCCTACATGTCCACATTTCCATGGCATAAGTGATCCCAAGTTATTTAAGCCAATACATTTGCAAGTTGGAGATAACAAGGTCATAGAGTAGGTGTTGAGTATGTAGAATGTTATGACGTTGCATATACGTCACTAGATCAAGCGAAAAAATTCTGAAATAATAAGTGGAATGGCTCAAGAATATGGTCAAAGCTGAAGTTATGAAGGCAACAGAAGTTAAGTTGAACCAGTAAAAGAACGCTCGACGAGAAATGGAACTCTATCTACATTTGTGAAGGACTATCATCACCTGCAAGCATCCAGGACAGTGGAAAACAGAAGCCTTATAGTGCGTTAAGAAACAACACATTCAACTGAATAAGAAAACAGGACAGGAACAATGCAATGATTGGGTCAGCTATGTGGAAGAGCAAGCAAAAGACAGCAATATACAAATGCAAGTTTATCATCGAAAAATTAAAAAGAACACAGACACAGCAACCCACGGTTCAGCCTCCCTAGCTCCCTCCGCCCAGCTGATCCAAACAGCAGCCCACGGTTCAGCTGCCATAGTTCCCTCCGCCCAGCTGATCCAAACAGCAGCCACGGTTCATGAGAAAGACATCTGGTTCAGCCTACAAACCGGTTCAGCTTACAAGCAATAAATGTATTAATAAATAAGGACTTCTAGATATTATTTGTATTTACTGTGTAAACTAACCGGTCTAATAAAAGAGCTTGCTGGTTGTGTTAGAAAAACTCTATAAATATCATGTAAAGTCTGTATTCAGCAGGAAAAAATAAATTTTATGTTTTCTCTTCTTTCCCTCTTGCTCTTGGAGTTTGCACCTAATTAAAAGGTGTCTTCCATTCTTGATACTTCAAGAAGTATATCAAATGGCACATTCGTTTCACTAACTCCACGCCTCAACATCATTCTTGCGTTGCATTGTCCTCCTCCGTCTCCTCCAGCCGCCAGCTTCAGTCTATGCAAATTCCAGAAACAGCTCTCCTACGCCATCTTCAGCCAGTAGCTCTCCAATGCAAATTCCTGCTGCGGGAACACCCCAGCACTCCTTCCTCCACCAGGATCAGCCGCAGCCTCTTTGCCTGATTTTTTTTCAGGTTTTCAGCATTCAACACATCACCAAGAACTGTTTTCTTGTAACAAGAACAACCTTGGAAATCAGCATCCCAACCCTCTTTCATCACAAAACTATACATTAACACCTACATCAGTTTCTTTCACTCCCCTAGCTCCTTACAGTTTTAATTCCTTTAAATCTCCTACTAATATTTTTTCTTTTTCTTTTTTTCTTTCTATCAACAGAAACAACTTTCTTCAACAATCCATATCGCTTTCTTGGATAAAAGAAGTCAGCCAGTTGGGGAAAAGAAGAATACATATCTTACGGACACTTTGCGCACAATGCAAAATCATCAAGAATCACAATTTTCCAGAAATTCACAAGTCACTTCAGCAGACCGATGCTCAATTCACTGCCCTCACAACTTTAAAGCATTTTCATGTCTTCATGGACTCAGTGGACAAGCGCCTCGACAATCTTTGAAAGGAACAAACATCCCCCGATCCTGCGAATCCTCCACCATCCGCCGGAATCAATGGCTCCACCATTCATTCTCCTTTAAAACAACATCATTTAGTTCCATCAGGTTTTTCTTTCCTTAATATGAAAATCAAACTACCTCGTTTTAATGGATCGAATGTTGAAAAATAGATCTTTAAAGCTCAGGAATATTTCGATTTTCATACTACACCAGATTGGCTTCGTGTTTGTATTGCTTGTTTTCATCTTGAAAGCGTCGCCACTATTTGGTATCAATAGATTTGAATGAAAGGCCAAAATCCTTCTTAGCCTGAATTCATGATCTTATTACAACAATGTTTTGGCACTTCATCTTACAAAGATTTGCATGGCAATCTATATAAGTTAACATAAACTTCTTCTGCTCTTGACTATTTGTGGGCTCCAAAAATTTGAGCTTTTGATGCCCTAGCTTCTCCTCGTTATATTCGTGGAGAGTTTTAATAGATTAAATTCCAAGAAAAACTTTCGGAAGGCTGATTAGATAGAGATAAGACACTATTAGAGATTTCACTCTCTTAATGAAGACTTTAAGATCTGAGTTCTAATTTTCTATAAGCGCAAGCCCTATGGTTAATTACCCCTCCCAATAATGAGAGAGCACATTCGATTAAGGCTAGTCGTTAAACAAATACTTAGGATCTAGTGTATAACAGCAGCAAAATTAGATATTGAATTGAAAATTTATCACCGCGCAATTAAAGTGAATGTAGAGGAGAATGATAATGAAACTAATCAAGATCTCATGATTTCGTCGTTAGAGTCATCATGACCCCTAGTCTATTTAGGCTTGGTTTGGGACGGCTTTCTTATTGCTTCTTAAAATAACTTTCTAGTACAAAAATTAAAAATTTTATACTAAAAAACTGCTTTAAGAAAAAGTCAGAAAGTCGTCCCAAACAAAGCCTTAGTCAAAGGAGATGGTCAATCCTGACTGAAGGATCATTGTTGGTAACCATGGGTTCCTTCGTACAAGGGTACCTTGTAGACATGGGATAAATATTTCTCTAAGGGACGAATTTAAGTCAACCTTAACTAACAGAAGACTTTATGCCCTATAGATTATACTCTATAATTCATTACTTAATGATAAATAGTCATTGGAGAACATATGGGCTTTTCACGATGATCATAATATAGTAGAGTCGTTCAACCAAGCCACTAGATCAGAAGGCCGCAGTCATAATCCTTTACCACATGGAGCCGACCTGGCCAAGCCAGGAGTTATTTGTGGAGTTGTTGACCAAACTACTTATTAGAGAACCAATCATAACCATACCACTTAGAACTGTGGGGCCAAGCTACAGATTTATGTGGAGCCATCAGTCAAAGTCGCTGGTTAGAGAACAAATGTCATGTCCTTACTGGCAGATAAAAATTTTGAAAATGCATCTGAGTGATATTCTCGATTGGACATTTGCTCTTTGTGAGCTAGAATTATTCTTGAGTTCATTGGCCTCATCAAATAGTTGTGGAGGGTGGATGAATTTTGTCCTAAGTTTGAATGGTTAATTTTAATTTTAAACATCAAAATATTTAATAAAATTTGAGCTTAAGGCTTTTGATAAAATTTGAAAATTAACCCTTCTGATTGAGATTAACTTTCAACGCTGTCATTATCAGGGTGACCATTGTAGTCATTTGAAAATGGTTGTATTATAGGAATTTAGAGGTATTTAAGAGCTGTTTGGTTGGAATACTTTATGGTGTAAAGTATTCTAAATGCAACGGTTTTAACAAATTTGGTGCCAAGTTGGATGAAAAAGAAATTTCAAGTAAATGTCGTGTAAACCATTCTAGTTCGTTTTTTAGGTAAAGCAAACTCGCCCAACTTTGAGCGAAGTGTTGGCTCCGAAAATTCATGCACATCGATCCCCTCCGCAACCACTTTCTTTTTCTTTGGGTCGTCGAGGAGATTTTTAACGAGCAAGTTTCGAGGCAAATTTTTTGAAATCATATTGGGATCTAGAGATTTCCCCTCATTTTGCGATGATTTTATGATCTAAGTTCAGGTTTCCTATTGGCGCAAGCACCTATAGTTGATTACCCCTTCCAATAACGAGAGAGAACTTTCGATTAAGACTAGTTGTCAAATAGATACATGATATCTGGCATATAGTAGCAACATGTTTAGGTATTTAAAATTAGAAATTCACCATCTTGTACTTAAAGTAGATGGTGGGAGAATGATGATAGACCCAATCAAGATCCCATAGTTTTGTCGTCCAGCGTAATCATTGTCTTTGGTTTATATAGTCAGAGGAGGTACTAACATAAGGATCCTTATCGGCAGCCATAGGTTGCTTCGTCCAATGGTACCTTGTAAACATAGGGTGAATATTTATCTAAGGGGATAAATTTGAATCCACCTTAGATAACAAGGGCTTTGTGCCATGTCGATCATATATTATTGATTCATTACTCAAGAATTTGAATTCATTGGGGAACATACATGCTCTGATTATGACCGTAATTTAATGGTGTCATTTGGCGGCAAAACCACCCGGTCAGAGGGTCTCAGTCATAATTGTTTACTTGTGGTTTCATTTGGTGGAGAAACCACCGATTAGAGGACACGTGTCACGTCCCTGTTGGCAAGAGACGATTTGAGAATAAATCCTATTAATATTATCGACCAGACATTCACTCTTTATGAGCAGAAATGACTTTCAAGCTTATCCAACCCAACAAACCGTCGCGGAGGGTGGATAAATTTTACTTCAAGTATTTTGGTGTTTTTATTTCAATTTTAAATATTTATATTCTTAATGAATATAAATCTTTTAAATTTTTAGGAGAATTTGAAAATTAACCCCTCCGGTTAAGATTTATATTTAACACGGCTATCATCAATGTGACGTTGAAGTCAATTTGAATATATTTTATGATAATTTGAGAGGCATTTTAAAAGTTTAGTGTCCTCTCCGGTTGAGATTTTCTGTCAACACAACCATCATTGGGGTACTTATAAACAATTTCATTTTATTGGTTGAACCTTGTCGACTCTATATACTTGTTGACAGAAGATCGGATTCGTCGTAAGCTTTATTCCTTTAATAGTGAATTTTTCTTATAATAAACCTTGAATGCCTAATATAAATGTATAAAATGAATATCTCGATCGGCGCTATGACCGTATATTTGTTTGACAGTTTGAGCTATGTCGACTCATATCTATTCACATAAAAGGATAGGGCTCGATCTTCAGTTTATTTTTTGACGCCCGCAGCATCCTCAGACGTCACATATGTGCATAGCTCATGCTCGTCAGGGCCCATGCGGGTATACGTTGTTGAATGCATTTTGCATGATGTGTTTGTATGATAGTCATACATATACAGTCGGTATGTATGATATATATGCATGTGAATATGCACATTTGCACGAGTACTTATATGTTTGTGTATTCACATATGTACCTTCACACTTGTATGCATATTTGTGCATTTACATATATATTTGCATATTAATCATGTGTGTGCAATACAGTCATATGTTATTCATGCATTTGCATAATGTATTTGTGTGGTGGCTCAAAGCATTGACGTAGCGAGTGATGCACTTTGGCATATTGGAAAACTTGTTTGTGCAAAGCACTTTGCATGTTGTGATGTGTATATGCATAGTTAGATCAAGTGTCAACATAAAGCGTCGCTGCAACGTGGTGTATTTTGCATATTGAATGATATGATTGCATAATATACCCTGCATACTACAATGTGAGTATGCTTTACATACCTTTTAGAACAATTGCAAAATGCATATGCATCAATGTGCATTTCAATACATGCAGGGGTGTTTTTGCAATATTTAAATATGCTCAATTGTGCATATGATAATTTAAAAAATATATAGGTTTTCATTTGTGTTCTTGTAAATGCCTTCTTTCTACTTATATGAGTGTTGCAGACCCGGTGACATTGTTTAGCCTAATTTCATCTTCTGTGAGATATCATTTTCTTCAGTATTCAACCTGTAGGAGCCTATTTTTGCCTGCAAATACACCGTATGACGCATCTGAAGACTTCCACCTATTGTTTGCAAGCGAGTTGTTGATCCGATGAGACAGCCTGGTATCGCAAACTTGCTGCCTCAATTTAGTAATGGCCCGCGGGTCTTTACTACTGAGCCTCTACTTTTTTTTTACAGGTGAATCATAGCATTACGTTATGGGTCGCTTGTTGCCTCTTACGAGCAAGCTATTTGCGAGCTTTGTTGGATTTGTTCATTGGTAGTGCGTCATCAACAAGCATTTAAGAGTCTCTGTTGTTGCATGCAGATGGACTGCATTCAATGAGACAGCCTGGTATCGCAAACTTGGCCTCACTTTAGTAATGGCCCGCGGGTCTTTACTACTGAACCTCTACTTTTTCTTACAGGTGAATCGTAGCATTGCGTTACGGGTCGCTCGTTGCCTCTTACGAGCAAGCTATTTGCGAGCTTTGTTGGATTTGTTCGTTGGTAGTGCGTCGTCAACAAGCATTTAAGAGTCTCTGTTGTTGCATGCAAATGGACTGCATTCAACACATGTTTCGCTTGTAGGCGGGTCATAGCGTTGCACTACGGGTAGCATGTTTCTTCATGCAGGCGAGCTATCATGCACTGCAAGTTTTATTGGATTTGTTTGTATGTCATCAGCAAGTATCCAAAAGTTGCCAGCTTAGCTTGAAGGTGTTTGCATTTACTACAACTCTTCTATGTTTGCTTGAAGATAGCACATTGTGTACGTGACAGGCCTTCTACAGGGGCATGTAGATGTTCATATTTATCACGGGCTCATTGCTTTTATGCACATGCAGTATGTAGCCTTGTTGCCATTTCCTTGCTCATACCTGTAAAGGATCCCTCCCATTTGCAATACATCCACTACTGTTGCTTGTAGGCAGGACCACTATATGCATCATGGGCCTCTTATAGCGACTCGTAGGAGCTCGCATTCATTATAGGTTTCTTGATCTTGCTTGTAGTATGTCGTGTGCATTCTCATGCTTATTGAGAACTCATCATGTTTGTTTGCAAATGAACGTTATTGATTGTCATGTAAGCTACATTTGTCTCGAACTCAACAAACACACCTTGGCTCATAGGCAAACTGCTACGCACATAATGGACCCCCTATAGTTGATCGTAGATGTTGCATTTGTTACAAACTTGTTGCCTTGGCTTGTAGATGATGTGATGCATGCATTATAATTCTCCTTTTTATATCGATAGGGAGTCCATCACATTCATTGCATATTGATTGCGAGTAGGCTGTTATGTTTGTTGGAACCCCTCATCAGTATATACGGGGGATTCGCATGTTGATCAACATGACTTGCAGAAGTTTAGTGCGTTTGTTTACAAGTCAATGTTGACTGCCGGTTGAGCTGCATTCACCACTAACTTCTTCATGCATGTTGGCTGATGAGTTGTTATGTTCATTCGCGTGCCGACTTTCAATGTTCATCGCAGACAGATATATTTTCTTGCATGTTGATTAGTGCCAACTATAAGAATATTAGTGTGTTCTACTGTCATTCATATGTGGTTCATTGTATTCATTAATGCTCCTTTATTGCTTGATGTATTTGCTTGCAAGATT
This sequence comes from Dendrobium nobile, assembly GCA_022539455.1. NCBI lineage: Eukaryota > Viridiplantae > Streptophyta > Magnoliopsida > Asparagales > Orchidaceae > Dendrobium > Dendrobium nobile. The sequence goes on along the minus strand of CM039721.1, from coordinate 5,667,648 downwards.
GACACAAGTGCACATATCAACCAATATCATACGCATATGATTTGTAACTATTGTTGGGATATTTTTGTGCATTTACTTGCAATTAGATCACACCTCCTTATTTACTGTTGATTATTGCTTGCAAGCAAATCACACTTGAAATTTTGTTCAGCACAAGTCTTCTATATATACTTAAAAGCGAGTTGTCACATTCATTGTATTTTGCATATTCACATTCATAGGAAAGTTGTTTTGCTCACTATAAGTTCATTTAGCTCTTTTAATTTTGCATATTATATTTGATTTCAGTTTATTATTAATTTGGATCTAGTTCCCCGTAATTGCAAGTTCAGTTCCCTATAGTTCATTTAAGTCCCATGTGCTTTTGTTCAAGTCAGGACCCCTATTTACTAGAAATTTCGGTAGCCTCCCGACGTCTCCTTCGTTTAGAAGAAATTTGAGCTATCCTTCCTAGCACACTATAAGAGCGTGTATGATAGGTGTCGGACGACACAGCGACCGTGGTTTTTAATCTCACCACACTACAAGAGCGTGTATGGGTCTTCGAGGTACAAGTTTAAAAATGGGTAGTTTTTTTCCCACTAGCACTGAAGCACGTACACGGATAATTAAGATAGCCCCCGCCATGCTACAAGAGCGTGTACAGAGCCTACCAGCCTCGCTGTAAGTGCCGCACCGAATTCCCTCCCATCACACTAAGAAAACTGTGTATAGGTGGTTCACTGGCGCATCACTATCACCGAGAACAAGGTATTAGAGAGTTGCGTTTAAAAATCATTATACCTTCGTGACAAGCTACCATGAAAGTGTCAGGGCACGAGATTCGAGACAAAACTTCTCTTTTTTTCTTTTTCTTCTTTCTCTTACTTTCCTTTTTTTCTATTTTCCTCTTCTTTCTCTTTGTTTCTTTTCTTCTCACCATTTTTAGATAATAATAATAAACTACTACTAATAATAATAATAATAAACTACTAATATTAATAAGAACTTAATTGACATCAGGAGAGATTAGTGCGGGTAGGAGGAAGATTGGGTTTGTGAAAGGTGTTGGCTGAAGCTTTTGTTGTGTGTGAAGCTTGAGTGAGTGAAGATGATTTGAGCAGAGAAGGATTGGAAGGGCTCGGTTTGAAAGATGTGTGAGGGGCTACAGTTGTGTGGGAGAAGAAGAACGAGAAGAATCTTCACAAGAGGGCTTGGGCAGGAGTTATGAATAGGGAATAGGGCTTGTGGCAGGTTAGGAATGGGGAGAAGGGGACAGGCAGCCAGTCAAAGCTGATCGGCGAGGAGATCTAGAGTACAAGCTAGGTATGATCGACATAAGAGGAAGCTCGCGGGAAGACAGGGTCCCAATCTGGGACATTGATGTTGGCGTGCTCTGTTGAGGGAGTTGGATCGAAAGGAGATTGTGGGTGCCACGTGGGTGGAGATCGGGCGTGCGACTGTGATCGAAGGTTGGGCTTGGCACAGGAGTTCGGTACAAGGGTGCGAATCAATGGAATCTGATGTTTGAGGATTGGGTTTGGCGGGCAAAGAAAGTCGGCGGCCAATATGGATGCGTGTCGGGCAGAAATCGCGAGAACGGACGTAGAGAGGACTAGCTACATCAACAGGTGAAGAGGTTGAGCACATGAGGGGGAGTTTAGCCAGGATAAGTGCAATCGAATGTGGGAGATCGGCACAATAGTCGAACACGAGAGCAGGAGTTCGAGCAATGCAATAGAGGGGGGTTCGACTACTAGGTCGGAGGCTTGGTGGATGTGGATGGTCGAAGTCGGGATCAACATCTAAGGCTCGATTGAGTATAGGGAGAAGGCAGGTAGATGTGTGGAGAGGGAATGGGAGTGATGGGCGGTGAGTTTGCGGCAATGGAAAATGAGAATAGGGGAATCCTAAATGAGCTACGAGATCGTATATTCATCTTTTTTATTTGTTTCTCCCGCTGTCAGTTGACGCATCGCAGACTACTGTCGCGATGGGCAGTGGCTATGGAAGGATTTCAGCAAGGATTCTGGGATTTCTTGCATAGGTTAGCAGCGAGAACGATTTGCACTGTAAGCAAGCTCACTTGACTGCCGCAAATCGTAGTCAGCAGCCACTGCCGGCCACCTTCACACACCACAGGCCACCACCACCGACCATTGCACCCGTCGGCGACCATCCTCTACCCACCACCCCTAATGTCGGACCCAGCGTGTCAACACCACCTGAATTTCTTTAGGATACAGAGCTCAAAACAAAGCAAAAGAAATAATTTTAATTATCGCAAAAAACTGCATACTAGAGAGATAACCCTCTATTTATAGAGTAAGGCTACCTCAAGAGTTCATTTAGAGGAAATTATTGAAGAAAGCTAGAAATTGCATATAACAACAGAGAAGAGGTGGGTTTGGATGGCTGAACCAGTCCGGATAGATCCATCCAGTGTCAACCCCCGGCCGCCGACCATCACCGCTGCCACCTCTGACCACCACCATAGTCGTCCACCACAGCCACCGGCCACCAACCACAGCCGCTAGACACCGACCGCGGTTGGCCACCACTGCCACCACCCTCCAACCGACCACCCGTCAATCGGCACCACCGGCCACTGATCACCATGGTCGTCAACACCCTCCGCTGCCGGCAGCCATTTTTAAACGTTATGTTATATTCATTTTACTTCAAACAACAACAACAACAAGCTTTTATCCCACTATGTAGGTCAGCTACATAAATCCTTTTTCTCCATTGTGTCCTGTTAAAGGTCAAATTTTCATCTAAATCTAATAAAGAAATGTCATTTCTAATATTTTCTAACCAAGTCTTTTTAGGTTTACCTCTACCTTTTTTAACATAAGTCAAATCTAATACCATGGTTTAAAATTGCGCAATATGAGGCTCGCCTTGAGGCCCGCCTTTGCGCAATTCCAGTAAAAAACGCCTCGATGCTTACGCCTCGAGTTGTTTTTATGAGGCTTGCGCCTCAACTTGGTTGAGGCCCGTCTTGAGGCCGCCTCGCCTCACTGGCATGAGGCTTACGCCTCACGCTATATATATTAAAACTTACATAAATATTGAAGTAAATGCCCGATATTGGACTCTATAGGAGAGGAGGAAGGGGAGAGAGCAGTTCACCATAATGATGATTCAAATGAAGAACCCCTTAGTGATGACAGTGCTGATGACTTATGAGTTCTTATGTGATATGTTATTGTTATTTATTTTTGAAAATTGGAATTATATGTTAATGAAAAGAATTTGGGATTTGGGAAAGATAGAATTTTGAGTTGAATTATTTCATGTTGTCTTATAATTGATATATTTTGATTTCACTTCATATCTTATGTTTTTATATATTTTATATTATTCACTCATTAGTATATAAAAAATTTATCATTTTATATTTACGCAATCTTTTGATTTTGAGGCTTACGCCTCAAAACGCCTTGAGACTTACGCCTCGCCTCACGAATGAAAAACGCCTCAATACCCGAATACGCAATTTTAAACATTGTCTAATACATCTACTTTCCTGACCGGGTCATCGGAAGGTTGTCATTTTATGTGACCACACCATCTATGGTGACTCTCTATAATCCTATATTCCACTGGAGCTACTCCAACCTTTTCACATATATGCTCATTTCGTATCTTGTCTTTAAGAGTAAAGCCAACTCTCTACAACACCTAACTTAATATTATGTTTCTCTTTTAATGACCAACATTCTGCATCATAAAGCATGGCAGGTCTCACTACCATCTTATAGAATTTTCCCTTAAGTTTGGGAGGGACCTTTCTATCACACAAGAAGTTCGACGTATTTCTCCACTTCAACCATCCAACATGAATTTTACTAATAATATCCCCACCTATTTCACCATCAGTTTGAACAATAAACCCAAGATATCTAAAACGTGTGCTCTTATTAATGACTTGATCGCCCAAAGTCACAATCCTCCCACTAAATCTATTATTACTAAAATTACACACTATATATTCAGTTTTAGATCTACTCAAACGAAAGCCTTTAGACTCTAAGGTTGACCTCCATAATTCAATTTTACCTTCAACTCCCTCTCAACTTTTATCAACAAGAAGAATATCATCAGCAAAAATCATACACGAGGGCACAACCTCTTGCAAATGTCTAGTGAGAACATCCATGACTAAAGCAACAAGATATGGGCTTAAGGTTGATTCGTGATGTAATCCAACTGAAATAGGAAAATACTTGATCAAAACATCTTGTGTTTGAACACAAGTAGCAGCTCCTACATACATATCCTTAATGACTTAAATATAAGCATCATTAACCTCTTTCTTGTGTAGAACTCTCCATAGCACTTCTTTTGGAATTTTATCATATGTTTTCTCTAAATCAATAAAAATCTTATGTAAACCCTCCTTATTCTCTCTATACTTCTCCATCAACTTCTCAATAAATGTAAAGCTTCCATAGTAGACCTACTTGGCTTGAATCCAAATTAATTTTAAGAAACATTAGTGTCACGCCGCAACCTCTTTCTCGTAGTTTTAAAGTATAACACATTAACTTAATTCTCTATAATTCACACAACCTTCTGCATCACCTTTATTCTTAAAAATAGGAATCAACACCCATTCTCCACTCATCTGGCATCTTTTTAGTCTTCAAAATAATATTAAAAAGTTTAGTACGCCTAGAAATTCTTTCATCTCCTAAGTATTTCCACACCATTATTGGAATATCAAGTCCAACAATTGAATAAAAAAAATCTTTTACCTAAATTTACTTTACACTCATCCAAACAACTCCAAAGCATTCATTTTATATTGTATTCTTTTACACTAGAATCCTTTTTACACTACATTATTATTTTAGCCAACCAAACAGCCCCTTAAAAGAATAGAGTCCCCTCTTGTTGAGATTAAATTTCAACATGACCATCATCAGGGCGGCATTGTAGTAATTTTAAAGTGTTTATATTTTATAGGACTTTAGAGGCATTTGAAAGAGTAGAATCCCCGTCGATTGAGATTAATTTTCAACAAGGCCATCATCGTTAAATAATTAGTTATTTGAACCTTGTCAACTTTGTTCACCCTCTAACAGAGGATCAAGTTCAATAGTTGATGATTATGCAAACACTAAAACCTAGAGTTTATGTTTTATGATGAGTTTCATTTAGAGAGTCTTTGAAGGCCTAATGTGGACTTTATAACTAATATCTTGATATATTTTTGATTAGGCATTCATTTATTAATCCAAGTCATGTCGACTCCGATCTTTTCAAGGAGGATGATGAAACTTGAATATTTGATCTATGCAGTATTCTCAGACCTTAGGTTTAGGAGATCAATACAGCGGTCGGAGCGCATGTGAGTGTTTAGTTTGAAATAGAATTTCATATTAGTGCGCATTTAGCACCCGCGCAGCATTCTCATACATTGGCATTTGCAAATTTAACACGTTTATCAGAGCACATGCGGAGAATAAATATTTTTTAAAAATTAATAAGTATGTTTTTCAATATTATGGTACGCTTCTCGAGGTTGTAGCACTCTTCTTAAAGTTGTTGCATTCTTCTAAAGGCTACTACACACTTCTAGAGGCAACATGCATATGTTTAACAACTTTTGTTTTAATGCATGAGAGGAATTTTAAAAATATTTAAATTTTATCATTTGTGCAAGTGATTTTCATTAGAGAGTGCACAAGATTTCATTTAGGGATATACAAACATCTTTTGTCTGCTTATACAAGTCTTGTGGATCCAAAGGCGTGAAGGCAAATTATGATTCTTTTAATTGTAGATAAGAGAGACATTTAGTTCATTTAACTCGTGAATTTTATCTTTAGCATAGTTAGTAAATGATGTTTGATTAATAGACAATAGGAGATCATGCTCTTACTTGTAAGTGAGCTACATTGTTCGCTACGAGTCTCCTATGATTGCCTATAGGCAAACTGATTTGATCAATATGAGCCCTTTTATTCTTTCCTATAAGCTAGTTGTATGCACTACAAATTCCCTGCTACTGTTTATAGGTGCATTGTAATATTGGTACCAAGTCACTTGAAGTTTCTTGTATGTAGACTATTGTGCATTGCAAGCTTCATTAAAATGGCATGTTTGCAAGTTATATTTATCATAAATCTGCCACTTTCGTTCGTAGGAGGACTGTGTGCGCAATATGAGTCTTTTGATGTGCCTGTAAGCAGTATGTGTTCTTTGCAAGTTCATTGATATTGCATGTAAGCAAGCTGCCACATTCATTACATATTCCCCACGCTTTACTCGTGCACAGGCCATTACATTCATTACAAGTACCTCATCCTTATAGACAAATTGTTTTGTTCCCCAGAAGTTCCCTATAGTCAATTGTAGGCAAGCTGTCATATTACATGTTCTTTATTCGTGCCCATAAACAAATTACTATACGCTACAAATCCCCTGCTCAGCATTTTAACTTTATTAATTTTATTTAGTTATAAGTTAACTTAAATGTTCATTTAGGTCTGGTTCACTATAAATACAATTAAGTCTTTATTTTCGTTGCATTTTTAACTGCGTAAGTCATATATAAATTTCTAAGTCCAATAACAATTCAGACAAAATTTTAGCAGCCTCTCTGCGTCTCCCCCGCGTAGGGAGAATTTTGGGAGAGCAGGGGGAGTGCAAGGCCTGCCCAGCACGCTAAAAAAAGCTTATATGGTTAGTGTCGGGTGATACCACAGCCAATATCTTCAATACCATCATACTATGAAAAGCTTATATGGGTCTTCGAGGTACCTGCAAGAAAGCTCGCAAATTTTTCCGCCGGCATAAAAGCGCATATGAGTACATAGGAGTATCCCCACTGCGCTACAAAAAATACATATAAGGCCTACCCACTTCATCGCTATCGTCGCCTTCAAACTTCCTCCTGCACGTACAGAGGGTCGCTCGTTGCGCCAAAAGCGTCATCAATGGGATTTGAGATTTAGAGTTTAGCGAGTGTTTACCTTAGCATGTGCAAGACAACAACGAAGTCGAGGCTAGATGACGAGGGATCAAAATACACAAATCTCTCTCTCTTTCTCTCTTTTTGAATTTTCTCTTTTCTCTTTGTTTTGTTTTACGAATACTAATATTACTAATAATATAATATTAGAGAAGAAGGGTTGTTTGGATGGTTGTTGGAAGCAAGGTGGTTGGATGATGTGAAGGCAGTAGTTGAGCGTATTGAAAGGTGAATGGATTACTGTGAAGTGAGGAGGGGGCGGTGTTGTTATTCGAGAGCTGCAGCTAGATGATTCTGGGTTAGGTAGGCGAGGGTGTAGGAGGAAGTGTAGAGAAGCATGTGTTTAATTTTGGTGCAGGTAGTGGAGAGGTGCGATGAGGAGTTTGCGGAGTGTAGAGTGGCTGGAGGTGTTTTGAATGAGTGGGAGTTCAGGTAGAGCTATTGGCTGCTAGGGAGAATGTAGTGGCGGTAGAGATGGTTAAGTGGTTGTAAGTGTTCAAGTGTTCACGAGAGTGTAAGAAGGAGATTGAGGGAAACTATAGGTGGGCTGGTTTGAATGAATGGAGCTGCTAAGGGATAGGATGAGTGGGATCGGTGAGTGTTGTAAGTGCAAGAGGGGTTTGGACGAGGGCTGCTGTAGTGGGATGAACAGAAGAGGTGAGGAATGAAGGGTTGGGCTCCTGCTAAGTGCGAACAGAGGCCGGAGAGTACTTTAATCCTTGCGAGGTGGGAAGCAGCTGCAGACCTGTGGTTCAGATGGTGATGGAAGGAGGGAGCTGTGGATCGGGGCTGTGTGAGCTGCTCGAACAGAGGGGAGATCGGAATGAGTAGGGAATGTGAGGTGGTTTTGTGCAATCGCTGCTGCTGTTTGCTCGGGAAGTCTTGCACACATAGAGGAGAAACGAGCCGAGGGGTTCAAGCCGGAGAAAAGTGAGGAGAATGGAGAGGAAATGAGATTAGTTTAGGATTTTTTTTTTTAATTGTATATCATCTGTTCTTTTGACAGTATAAGGCGGCTAGGATGGGAAAAAGCATGGGTTGAAGCAGGATTAGGCAGGGGATATGAATATATAGGTTATATTAGAATTTATTATATATGATATAAATTATATAAAGTAGTATTTAAATTGACCATAAATTAGAATTGGTCCCTCACAACATTCCTCGTTGATGGTGTGTCTTGATATTCATGCGTCACTCGAATTTTGTGCCAATTTTAAGTTTTTGCTTGCGCAGAGACTCAAGCAATATTATAGTCTTTTCTATATGATTTTGATTTTCCTGACACAACGGCGAAGTCCGTTCTGCAAACAGTCGATGTTCAGGCAATGTCACACAATGTTTTGTCAGTGGTCTATCAATTTCAATCACCTTCACTCAATTCAATTACAAGGGGTCTCCATTTAAGTAAATTTGATGCTCTAATCATCAACACAGGCAATTTGGCGACAAGAAGCCATTCGGGTAATTTTTTACAATGTCATTCCCACAAACAATTAGCTTTAAATCATTGCTCAATCGAGTCACATACAAGCTGCTCTACTTTGGTAAATTCAATGCCCTGAAATCAATATGGTATGTTTGACCATTGAAAGCCATTTGGGTAGTTTTGTCCAATCGTCATGCTTGCCAATAGTTGTTGATCACCCTCCTCTTCTCACATTAACCTTCAGAGCATATGTGGAGGTCAGCACTATCAAACAACTTTTGAAAATCTTGCTTTTAAAGTTCCAAATTTATCAGAATCTACTTTAATTGGTTATTTTATTTCTGGTACAACAACAACAAGCCTTTATCCCATTGTGGGGTCGGATACATGAATCCTTTTTCTCCATTGTGTTATGTTAAGAGTCAAATTATCATCTAAATCTAATAAAGAAATGTCATTTCTAATGTTTTCTAACCAAATTTTTTTAGTCTACCTCTACCTTTCTTAACATACATCAAATCCAATACATTTACTTTCATAAACGGGTCATGAGAAGGTCACCATTTTATGTGACCAAACCATCTATGACGACTCTCTCTAATCCTATCTTCCACTAGAGCTACTCCAACCTCTTTACATATATGCTTATTTTGTATCATGTCTCTAAGAGTAAAGGCACTCATCCACTTGAGCATCATCATCTCTGCAACACTTAACGTAATATTATGCTTCTCTTTTAATGGTCAAACATTTTGCACCATAAAGTATTGCAAGTCTCACTACCTATAGAATTATCACTTAAGTTTGTGAGGGACTTTTCTATCACACAATAAGCCCGATGCATTCCTCCACTTCAATCATCCAACTTGAATTCTACAAATAATCTCCATTTATTTCACCATCACTTTGAACAATAGACTCAAAATATCTAAAATGCGTACTCTTATTAATGACTTGATCACCCAAAGTCACAATCCCCCCACTAGATCTACTATTATTAAAATTATACTCTACAAATTCAGTTTTAGATCTACTCAATCGAAAGCATTTAGACTCTAAGGTTGATCTCCATAATTTAAGTTTGTCTTCAACTCCCTCTCTAGTCTTATCAACAAGAAAATATTATTAGCAAAAAGCATACACCAGAGTACAACCTCTTACAAATGTCAAGTGAGAACATCCATGAATAAAGCAAAAAGATATGGGTTAAAGGCTGATCCGTGATGTAATCCAACATAAATAGAAAAATGCTTGGTCAAACCACCTTGTGTTTTGTGGGCTCCGAAAATTCGGCCCCAGCCTCCCCGCCGTGCCGACTGTTTGCTTTGTCTTTTCAGCGAGGGAATCTTAACGGATTAGGTTCCGAGGTAAATTTTGGAAGGCAGATGGGTTTGTAGATAAGACACTACTCAGAGATTTCACCCTCATTTTGCGAGGACATTATGATCTGAGTTCGGGTTTCCTATAGGCGCAAGCCCCTATAGTTAATTACCCCTCTCGATAACGAGAGAGAACTTTCGATTAAGGCTAGTCGTCAATCAGATACGTAGAAATACGTGTTATCTGACATATAGTAGCAGCATGGGCATAGGTATTGAAAGTTCAAGGTTTGGATGTTTGGAGATTTAATATTTAAAACAAAATTTTCACCATCTTGCACTTAAAGCGGATGGTGGGGGAATGGATGATGGACCCGATCAAGATCCCATGGTTCCATCGTCCCGAGCCATCGTGGTCCCTAGTCTACTTAGCCAAAGGAGGTAGTCGACCCAACCTGACAGAAGGATCCTTATCAGCAGCCATGGGTTGCTTCGTCCAAGGGGACCTTGTAGACCTAGGAGGGGTATTTGCCTAAGGGACAAATTTGAATCCGCCTTAGCTAACAGAGAGCTTTGTGCCCTTTCGATTATATCCTATTGATTCATATCTCAAGGATTTGATGCCACTAAGGAGCGTATTGGCTTTGGCCATAACTGGTATTTCGTGGTGCCATTTGGCGGCAAAACCACTCGGTTCAAAGGGCCCCAAGTCATAACCGTTTATCCTGCGGTGCCATTTGGTGGCAAAACCGCCAGTTAGAGGACACATACCACGTCCTTACTGGCAGGAGATTGTTTGAGAATGGATCCTAGTGATATTTACAACTAGGCATTTGGCTCTTTGTGAGCTGAAGTAATTTTTAATTTGTCCACCTCGACAAACGGTTGCGGAGGGTGGATGGATTTTGCCTTAAGTACTGATGGATTTATTCCAATTTTAAATTTTTTTGGAGTTTTTGGATTTCTGGATGATTTTTAGGAATTTTTAGATTTTATGAGTATTTGGGTGGAGCTGGAAAGGCATTTGAAATTGTTTGTGAACCCCTCCGGTTGAGATAAACATTCAACACGACCATCATCGGGGTGTTCGGGGTCATTTCTTTTTATTGATTGGACCCTGTCAACTCGACCAAGTTATTGATCGAGGATCGGGTTTCTCGTAGGCTTTGTACCTTTATTAGTGAATTCATATTGTTATAGGCCTTGAAGGCCTAATATAAATGTTTTAAGACAAATACATTGGTCGCCACAACCGTGTATTCGTTTGAAGGTTCGAACCCTGTCTACTCCTATTCACCTGCTTAGGAGGATCGGGTTTCGTAGGCTTTAACATTTGTTTGTGATTCTCTCTGTTAAAGGCCTTGAAAACCTGATATAAATGTATAAAATAAATATTTCGGTCAATTTCGTGACCGCATATTTATTCAATGATTTGAACCCTGTCTACTCCTATTTATCTGCTTAGGAGGATCGGGTTTCATAGGCTTATTGTCTTTGTTTAGTGAATTCTCTTGATTATAAGCCTTGAAAGCCTAATATGAATGTATTAAAACAAATACACCGGTCGCCACAACCATGTATTTGTTTGAAGGTTCAAACCTTGTCGACTTCTATTGATCCACATAGAATGATCGGGTTCGAACTTGAATTCACTTATCGACCCGCGCAGTATCCTTAGACATCACGTGTGTACCAATAACACAATCGCCGGGGCCCATGCGGGTCCTTGATTGCATACCCCCATTAGTGTACCTATGTGTATACAAATTATGGTACACGTGTAGAGGTTCTTTGAAATAATTGTAGTGTGCAGGCAATTGTCATTTGAGTGTACACAATATTTTCATTTAAGAGCTTATACACGCCTTTTGTCAGCTAGTACGAGTGTTGCGGATCCGGTGGCAGTGCATTGTAGATTATAGACGCCTTCTGTCTGCTTGTATAAGTGTTGCATATCAGGTGGCGGTGCGTTGTAGATTGTAGACGCCTTCTGTCTGCTTGTATAAATGTTGCAGATCCGGTGGCGGTGCGGTCTTGATGTTGACTCTCCCTTCTCAATCGCCGGGGAAAGTTTCTTCTGGACTTTGAAGTCCGTTGCTTTGCAATGAACTTCTTTTGGGATCATCGACGTAGTGGACTTGTTCTTTCCAGTGTTTGCGGGCACCAGAGCTATTTTCTTCTTAAGTATAGGACTAAGAATAGGCTTTGGAACACCAGGAAATTTAGTTCTAATTTGCTCAAACATCTCTTCCCTTCTGCCAGGGGGTGTCCTTTTTCGTACATTGATTTGTCCTTGTACCCGACGTACTTTAAGATCTTAATCATCATTGTCGTAGATGATATCTATACTTGTGCCCACAATGGTTCGTTGTACCTACGATATATCTATTGTTGTTATCCACAAGTATTCATTTGCAGGGAATCTTTGTATCCACTACCTCCTGGAAGTGTTTGTTTAAGACCCATTATTTCTACATCATATCCACCTTTCACCAATCTTAGGTGATTTTACGTGCTTGTGTGTATTTGCAGGGGACCGTTGTATCCACTACGACCTCCTGGAAGTGTTTGTAGAAGAGCCGTTGTCGCCTTCACCATATCCACCTTTCACCAAATCTCAGGTGGTTTGATGATTGTATTTGCACTTGTTTGCAGGGACGAGTCCTCCAGTATCAAACGCCAGCATTGCCATCTCAATCTACAGGCATTGATACTTATGTTGGAGGTTCTAATGGTGCATATGAGAGGGACGCCCATGCATTTCATTCTTGTAGGTACAATGCACCCGATCTCATAAAGACTATTGTAAGAGTCCACTACATTCTTTACTTGCATACATTGAGGTCTTGTAGTGTACCTACTTGTACCTCGATGTTGTTTACGAGGATGTCACAATATCCCCCCTCTTCTTCTCATTTGAAAGTAGATTACAAGTTTTCTACACATATTTGTAGGCGAGTCTTACGATATCGTTAGAAATTCAAGCTTCTTGCAATTTGATTGAGTTTAAATTGGGTTAAATTCTTTAAACTCACTTGAAGTTCGAATTCAACTTGAACTTAATATGCAAAATCATATTCGTTGTACTCATTTGGACTTGAGTCTACAAGTCTCCCACTTTATACAAATTGTAAGCTCTTGTTCAAGTGGTTCAAGCTCAAATTCCTTTGAGCCTCATTCGGTTCAGGTTCCAATTTGCAAGTTTCTATGTAACTCATTGTGATTTGAATTCAGCTCCAATTTGATTTTATTTTATTTGGATTTGACCTTTTAGAAATCATTTAAATTTTGTTCTGATTTAGGTCCACAAGTCCAATGCATTCAATCAAGTTCCCTTGCATGTTCAACTTGTTCGAGTCATGTTCTATGTCCCCTGCAGTCTGAATCTTGTTCAAGTTCAATGTCCACCACACTTAGCTCATTTGAATTTGAGTTCGAGCCAATGTGTTCAATTTAGATTTGGATTCATTTAAGTTTAACTTAGGCTCCATTTCATACTCAAATTAAGTCCCAATTTTGTCCAAAAGATTGCAAGTTCAAGCTTTCCAAAATTTATCCATGTCCTCGATTTCAGTGAAAATTTCGGCAGCCTCCCAGCGTCTCCCCCGTTTAGGGGAAAAACCAAGAGGCAACCTTCCCCTCGACGCTACGTGAGCGCTTCAAGTAGGTGTCAAGGATGACACCGCGGTCGCAAATATATATTTTTTTATCCCCACACGCTACGTGAGCGTTTAAGGGTGTTTTTTTTTTGTTATAATTTTATCCCCCTCGCACTACGTGAGCACTCCGGGGATTACCAATCCCCCCTCGCACCGCGCCGGTTTCCCTCCCTACAATGCTACATGAGCACGTAGAGGGTTTGCCGGCTCGTCGCAAGCATCGAGGATAGGATTTTAGGTGACTTCCCGCCTCGTCGTACTCGTCGGGCTAGCTTCCCTCCCCATAATGCTACGTGAGCGCGTAGGGGGTTTGTCAGCTCGTCACGAACGTCGAGGACAGGACTTTAGGCGCTTGTCCGCCTCGTCGTAGGCGTCGCACTAGCTTTCCTCCCCACAGCGCTACGTGAGCACCCCTTGCTAGTTCGTCGCCAACGTCGAGAGAGAAAATATGAGGGCCGAGGGGCCGCTCGCTTACCTCGTCGTAGGTGTCGTGCCGGGTTCCCTCCTACCATGCTCAATAAAGGCATGCATAGGTGGTTTGCGGCCCGACATGCATGCCGACATAAGAGGGCACAAAAATCGAGGCAACACATTTTTTTTAAATAATTATTATAATAATCGTTATTATTATTACTATTATCATTAACGTTACATTTAATAACGATAATAATAATAATAAATAAGCATATACCTAAAATGGATTAGGTTGGCAGCAAGGAAGCAGGCAGCTACGGGTGAGGTCGGGTAAGAGCATAGGTGAATTCGGCTATAGCAGATAGAGGAGTTCGGGTGGAGTAGGTAAGGGAGATCGGAGCAGTGGAGTCGGGTTCAAGGGATCATGTGAGGTGGAGTTTGGCTATATGAGATCGGAATGGAGTTCGCAAGCAGCGAAAGGGAGAATATTTCCTTCACAGCACGCGGGCTCCCGTCACTCACGAAATGTCGTGACCTCCGATCCAACAGGGACAAGCGTCGAAGGAGCAAAATCGGAAAGCCACGAGGAAGCCGGAGAAGTGACAGAAGGAGCGCACGGTAGGGAGAAAGTTACAATCACAGTGAGCGACTCCCGTTGTTGGCTCCGATCAAGTCGAAGGAGGCAACGTAGAACAGCCAAGAAGGAGCCGAAGTGGCGAGCTCCACTTCCTTCTTCCGATCAAAATGCGTAACTTCTGTTCCAACAGGATTGGAAGTCGTTGAGCGAACGAAGTCGATCAACAAGAGAGGGAGAGGAAGAGAGAGTGGGAGCGGAGATTGAGAGCGAGGAAGCAGGGGAGAGTGATCAAGCGCGAGGAGAGGTCGTGGTCGTCGAACCGAAGAGCAGGGGCTTTAGTCTCTTTTTAACGCCGAGGGATCGTGTAGACGATGTGTGAAGAGGAAACGTCAGCGTGCGAGCAACGTGCGATGTGCGAAATCATGCGACGCCAGAGCAGGTGAGATTTGATGATTTTTTTTTATTTTTCTCCCTTTTTTTTGTTTCTTCTTTGTTGGCTACGGGAAAGGGTCAACATGTTTGAACACAGTAATAGCTCCTACATACATATTCTTAATGACTTAAATATAAGCATTATTAACCCATTTTCTTATGTAAAACTCTCCATAGCACTTCTCTTGAAACTTTATCATATGCTTTCTCTAAATCAATAAAAATCATGTGGAGATCCTCTTTATTTTCTCTATACTTCTCCATCAAACCTCTCAATAAATGTATATTTTCCATAGTAGACCTACCTGGCATAAATCCAAATTGATTTTAAGAAACATTAGTGTCACGCCGCAACCTATGCTCCATAACTCTCCCCCATAGTTTTAAAGTATGGCACATTAACTAGAATTCCTCTATAATTTGCACAATCTTGTGCATCATACTTATTCTTAAAAATGGGAATTAACACTCTTTTCTTCACTCATCTGGCCTCTTTTTAGTCTTCAAAATAATATTAAAAAGTTTAGTAAGCCTAGAAATTCCTTCATTTCCTAAGCATTTCCACACCTTTACTGGAATATCATCAGGTCCAACAGCTTTTCCACACTTCATTTTTTTAAACATCTTTAACTTCAATTTTAATAATACGCTGATTAAAACAAAATCTTTATTTTCATCTAGGGTTC
The DNA here is from genome assembly GCA_022539455.1 of Dendrobium nobile. Classification (NCBI taxonomy): domain Eukaryota; kingdom Viridiplantae; phylum Streptophyta; class Magnoliopsida; order Asparagales; family Orchidaceae; genus Dendrobium; species Dendrobium nobile. The sequence continues at coordinate 5,652,168 of CM039721.1, read as the reverse complement.
TAAAGTCACTAAATCCAATCACATTTTCATAATTTCCATTCAAAATTTTAGCAAAATATCTCATCCACCTCTGTTGAATATCCTCTTCTAAAAAAAGCACTTTTTGATATTCATCCTTAATACACTTCACTTGAACTAAATCCTTACTACTACTATCTTATTTTATTTTTGGTCTTAAATAAAAATTAGGCAGCGAATGCCAAACCTTAGACTCCTTAGATGCCATGGAATTAGCTCTCCGACATGAATCCAAAATTCAAGAATGATTTTCCTTTCCTTCATCACATTAGCAAAAATCAAACTCCACTTCACCTTACACCAAAACACCTAACCTCATCACTAACCCACCTCCCATAAACCATTTCCCACATATCCTTCTCCAACAACTCTGTCCGCTAAACCACATTCTTTATCTATTCGAAAACTTTCTCTAGCCAAAATATAGTTTCGTAGGGAAAAAGGATTTTGCTTTAATTGTGATGCTAAATTTGACCCAAAACATCATTTCCCCAATAAATTCTCTTTTAATAGGCACAGATAAAAACGACTCTTCGGAAGATCTACCCATAGATACATCAAATCTTATTGCATCTGATTTATCTCTTGAAATTAGCCTAAATGCTTTAGCAGGACAATTTAATCCTCGTTACTTTTGCTTAAGTAGTTCAATTAACATCATAATGTTCATGTCTTAATCAATAGTGGTAGTACAAATAATTTTATGCAATACAATCTCTTCAACATATCGGTCTACAAACACAACCTATCAAAGCATTTAATGTTTTAGTAATAAACAGAATCTTCTAACATACAATTCGAAATGTTCACAAGTCACCATTTCTATGCAAGGATATCATGTTCTCTTAGATTTATTTGTTTTGGCCATTCAAGGAGCTAATATTGTGCTAGGAATGCAGTGGCTGCAATCTTTAGGATCTGTTCTCCATAACTATCAAGATCTTACTGTGCAATTTTCAGATCAAAGTCGTACAATTATTCTAGCTGGAGAATCCCAATTATTACCAAACCTTACCTCTTTAACCAACTTCGCACATTGATATATCTTTCTTCCACAATACAACTCTTCACCATTCAAGTTGAACTTTTAACAATGGAACATCCTGCAATTCTCTGTCATCAATAATTTACCTCAATCTATTTCATGTTTAATATGGCAACATAGGACATCCTTCAAAACACCTCACGGGTTACCTCCCCCAGACTCTATTGATCATCGTATTAATCTAACACCACTATCCAAACCTGTTAATGTTCGCCCCTATCGCTTACCAACTTACACTTCCACCAGAGAGCAAGATTCATCCAAAATTTCATATTTCCATTCTCGAATCTTTCAAAGGCAATCCACCAATGAAAACATCCACTTTACCTGTTATCACTCATAATAATAAACCAGTCAGTTTACCCCATCTATTCTTGCTTCACATATCATTCATCTTCGTGGTCAACCTCATAAATAGGTACTCTTATAATGGACCATTTCTAATTCAGACGAGACCAAATGTAAAAATTTTTCAGCTCTTGCTAGTTCATTCCTATCTCTCAACCTTGAGGATGAAGTTCTTTTCATGGCAATGGGAGTGATAAGAAACAACACATTCAACTGGACAAGAAAACAGTGCAGGAAAAATGCAATGATTGGGTCAGATATTTGGAAGAGCAAGCAAAAGACAGCAATACACAATGAAAGTTTATCATCTACAAATTTTTAAAAATGCGAACACAGCAGCCCACGGTTCAGCCGCCCTAGCTCCCTCCACCCAGCTGCCCCAAGCTTCCCAGCTGATCCAAACAGCTGCACATAGTTCAGCTGCCCAAGCTTGCTCCGCCCAGCTGATCCAAACAGCAGCCAAGGTTCAGGAGAAAGACATCTGGTTCAGCCTACAAACTGGTTCAGCTTAAAAGTAATAAATGTATTTATAAATAAGGACTTTTAGATATTATTTGTATTTACTGTATAAACCAGCCAGTCTTTACATTACTGGTTGGGTTCAGAAAAACTATAAATACCAATGTAAAGTCTGTATTCAACATGCACGAAATAAATTTTATGTTTTCTCTTCTTTCTCTTGCTCTGGAAGTTTGCACCAACTCAAAAGATGTCTTCCCTTCTGGATCCTTCACGAAGCATATCATAGTGTATGAGCTGTCATGTAATAAACTTGTAACTAACTGATTTCAGTTATAGCTTTTAACAGAGCAATGAACTGTCTACAGCTGGTTTTCTGTCTATTTAGCTTACTGCTCTGCTAGGGGTATTAATATAGTTGTAAAATCATTCTCTGGGATAATAAGAAAACAATTTTCCAATTTCTTAAACTGTTTTATTTTATTTTATTTCTCTTTGGAGTTTGCATCTACTCAAACAATATCTTGATTGATTCAAATCCTCGTGTTGATCCTTTACAACGAATAATTCGGATCTTACAAACGTAATAAAGACAATTCAAGCACAGAAAGAACTTCAGTTATATGAAATTCAGCGATCCATTCAACTGATGTGTAGTTCATCTCCATTACTATTACGTTGCAGAAATTTCAATTGTTTATGCAAACAACTGACAAATGAATCGAGGACTTTTCTTCAGCAAAACCATCAACAGCTGATCTTCCAGGAAATGGCACTGAGGGTATTCTCAGGCCACCATCTAATACAGTGGCAAGCAGATACGCAGCCGAGGTCGTTCCATCCATCAAATCGATGAAGATTGTGTTACCTCTCTTCGATGGTACTTATTTTCATGCATGAGTTCACAAAGCTAATGAATATTTGGAGTTCCGTGTTAATATACCAGAATGTCATCGAAGTATGCATCACTTCTTTTCATCTTGAAGGAACAGCAGCCACTTGATATCAGTGGTTGAGCGTTAGCGGTCATCATTTAACAAGGAAAACTTTTCTTTAGTCTTTGCAAAATCACTTTGCATTTCTCAATATAAAGAGTTACGCAGCAATCCAAATGAGAGGCCTTTCTAAAGCAAAGTTCTTTGAGGAAGAAGGCCTGAGAAGGCCCAAAGGAAACAAGCCATCGAGGTTAGAAGAAGACAACTAATGTTTCTTTTTCCTCATTTTTAGGAGGTCAACTAGAGTAGTATCTTTTTAGACTCCATGGAAGTCAAAATGTAGAACGGAGACCATACAGAAGATTAAAAAATTGTCAGATTGGGATAGATAGCTTTTTACTCTTGAAATATAGTTTTCGATTAACACAGTCAACTTCAATGGTTGTTGGGTAAGTACCCGGGCACCGCCCTTATGGAGCACAAATGATGCAAATGCCGGCTTCACCCCATGATAAAGGCTTGTTCCTTCAAGCACTTTAGAGCCTGAACCAATTATCTACCAAGTTATCAAGTGCACTGAACTCGAGCAGGAAATTCTAGATTACATGGGGATATACCCAGACACAGCCAGATGGTGTGGCATGATTAGTTAAGAACGTAGCTTGTTCTGTAGCTAAATAATTCCATGCAAGCCCAGAAATAAGGTTTAGATGAATGGAATAGAGGATACTATAACAAAAAGCATGCATGGGAAATTAATGATTCAAACCCTCCATTTGTGACTTCTTCTTATCTTTCTCCCTCTCTCTGATCTCCTGGAGTATGTCCAATCGCTGATCTACAACTTAGACATTCTTAGACATAAACAATCTTTGCCTGGATTTGAAGCACATGCTGGACATAGGAAAGGGCTATCAAATGTTTTTGGGAAAATGAAAGTTTCTCAAACTGTAATATAGAAAATAGCCATGGATGTACCTAATGATACACATGCATACACGAAATATTGTTATCTTCTACATGTAACATTATTAAAAGATTACAGTTATAGCTCCATATCCTTCACAAGTTTCCGCTAACAAAACATAAGAAATAATATGCATAGTTAAGAAAACAAATACCTGGTAACAGAGAGTCGGAGCCACCATGAAGTACAATAGGTTTTGAAAGCTAACACCATCCTGGAAATTAAATTTCAGGCACTCAGACCGAATTTCACCCTACCAATAAAAATATCAAATTCCTCCAGTAAGTAAAATGAATAACAATATTTGGTTTTATTTCGACTTTCTTTTATAGATTTAAAGAAATTTGAGTTATAAATGTAATGATGAGCTAGTTAAATCATAGACATTTCAAATAGCCATATTTGTTGGATTCAGATGTCTCAAGGAGAACAATTTGTTCATAAGCATCTGTTGCTGGGCTTAGATTTCTCTCAAAAAAACAAAAAAAAACAGATTCTCTGGCCAGATTTGCTAAGCACAACTTTATTTGGCCAGAATGCTTAAGGATGATTCTGAACAGTTTCAGGCCAAATATGGGAGGCAGAGAAGACAAGTGGAATAAAATCGATTAGCAGTGGTTTCTCATGGTCTGCCAATAATGATAAAGCATATGAACACCATATTAAGGAAAGACAGCCACCTCCTCATAGTCCCTCAAGTCTTTTAAAAGAAATCTAAATACTTTCATAATGAGACTATTTTAGTTCCTCTTTAAAGAGTTGAGGAATCAAAATGATCCCTTAATATAGTTGGGGATTATTTTAGTCTTTCATATAGAGTCAACGGACTAATCCTTTTCTCAATTTGAAAAAAAATAAGTTGAACAAACCCAACTTCCATCCTCCTTCAAATATTTTTCCTTACACAATGTTTCATGTGGCATTTCTATGCATTATAATCTCATTTTTTATCCGAATTTCATAAAATTAACAGAGTTTCTATTGAATTATCACCCGATCAAAAGTGAAACCAAGAATCTCAAAGGAATCTCTCGTTGTGTTTGTCCATCAAGCTTTCGTGTAGTGTCTAGTATTGCCATCTTGGTCATTAAAAAATACTCTCTATCTTACACCTCTTGACATTTAACTAAAATTTCATGAGACTGGTTCTTGTGTAAAAGTACAAGTTTTCATTTGTTGTGTTACTAGCAAAGCTTCTACAGATCTTCTCCATATAGAGGTTAGTGACCTAATCCAATAAATTTTAATGATTCATTTACATATTAGATTATTTTTCATCACTACATGAAATATATCTTGATTATATCCACCAAAACTAAATCCAACGTATTCATCGCCTTCCAAAATTTAAAGCACTTAAAAATTCTTACAATCTTCCATTACAATAGTTTATTCTAACAATAGAGGCGAATATCAAAACTTGCCCCAAACACTTGCAAATTATGACATCTCTCATCTAACATCTCTATTGTTGACCTCAATACTAGTGTTGGGGTCGAGACTACCGCATATTGTGAGTTTTGAAAGCGAAAGAGCGTGATGTTGTACGCAACTCACATGACGTGTGTCGACCAAAAAAACTATATAGCCGAAGTGGCCTCCGTTCTCAAAATAGAAAGCGCCGACACATCTGGAACAATGGAAATAGCTAAAGATCAGGCATTGACGTGCACAAATGATGACAACGTGACGACAAAGTCGAAGCACAATTAATTAAAAAAATTGATTTCATATAATTATAAATAAAAATTTAAAGCGAGAGAAAGATAGATTTTAAAAAAAATCCAAAAATACCCTCACACTCACTTAAACACTCCCTCTCACTAAATTGCCCCCCTCACGACTCAAACTCATGCTCACTCACGCAAGAGGCCCTCTCCCCTTCGGCTCTCCTCTCTCTTGCAAGGCAAACCACCACTCTAGCCACCACCAATGTCTCGTGCATCGTCATCACTATCATTGTCGTCGCCTCGATCATCGTGCATCTAAGGTGGGGAAAAAGTTATGTTGTATAAATAGGTACTTAAAGACCTGTAACTACCTTTCTTGGCATGCGAGAGGTCACAATGTCACCTTACACCTACTGTGACTATCTTTCTTGGTAAACAGGAACGCTTAGTACCCCGATGCAACCTACTACACATAGATGATGTTAAGATGCTGCTGAAATTTATAACAAAATGCATGACTTAGAAGAAATTTAAAAAATTTGAAATCTAACTAAACTCCTAAGTCAACAAAAAATGCATGTCATCCTAGGTTCTAAATACTGAAACAAAATTGAATGAAAATCAAAGCATAACAGAAAAAAAAAAACTTACAGTGAATTTGTAGGAGAACTAGCGCTCACTAACAAGTAGGAACCAAACTTCTCTCTTAGCTCTTAACTCATGCACATCTAGGCCTCTAAGCAACACTCTTCACAAGTTGAAATGTGTGTATTGAACTAAAGAATAGCTCCATATTTATAGCACAAAACGTTGTCAAGTATGGGGGCCCACCAACAAAGAAAATCCAACTTAAAGGAGCAATGAAGCTTCGCATTAAAATAATATAAATGTGTCATGTAGGAAGCTTCATGTGCAACAATGCCAAGATGCCATTTCGAGACTCCTGTCTTTGATTTCTTGAGTATTCACAAGCGAGTAAAATACAAACGTCACTACACCTAAATATGGGTAATAATTATCGTAAGGGGGTAAAAGTAAAAATTATTTACGTTCATATGAAAATTGACTTACATTAAATCATTACGTGGGATGTCTCCAACATATATATGATAATCATCTCAATTAAATGATCCATAACAAACTAGGAGCATTAATCATATTTTAAGTCACAGGCGCGCAAGTACTCTCGATAACGTACATGTTAGTTACCATATTCCAATGAATGTGTCGTTTATCCCGTGAACTATTGCAAGTTACAGGCGGTATGACTTTCTCATTCAAGTGTATGAGATGTGTCAAATCACCAAAAAGAAACATCTCATACACATCTCTCTTAATTGTATAGTGCAAATGGTTTCACGTCATACAAGTGTGTTATACGAGCACACTATATAACATATATGTATACCATCAATCATCTAGGCGCACTGCATAATACGTATGCATTCCATTGATCATACAAATGCATATTGCAAATGCACTAGCAATCATGCAAAAATAGCATGCATGCATACTAAACAAACATACAAATGCACCATGCATGTATGCTACGTAAAATGCAAATGTCTCATATAAAGCGCACTAAAATACATTCAAGTATGTCGCGCAAGTGCACTGTGAATATGCCAGTGCACTGTGAATATGCAAGTGCGCTGCGTGAGTGCATCGTGAAACACACAAAAATGATGTCAAAATACATTGAAATTCATGCATATGCATTGCACAAGCATACTAGTAAAACATATAACTATATTGTGCGAGTACATTACTCAACATTCAAATACACAATGTATATGTATTATCCAACATGTCAAAGGTATCATATATATGTATGATGTAACACAAATACATCATACATGTATTGTCCAACAATGCAACATGCATATACACTATCTCATATATGAATACATTATGCAAAATGCCCTTAAAAAGCGCATTTACCTCATGGGCCTCGACGAGCGTGACGCATACACGTGACGAATGAGAATGGCACGCGGACTAAAGAAATAATGAACAAATTTTCAAACATGCGAAATACATCATATAAGCACACAAAAATGACGTGCATTATTTAAAATAAGATTTAAATATCCGCATGGGCCCCGACAGCATGATATATATACACACGTGACATATGAGGATGTTGCACAAGTCAAAAGTGAACTTAAATTCAAGTCCAATCCTCCTCTTTGAACGGACCAGAGTTGACATAACTTGAATCACCAAACAAATACACGGTCATAGCACCGATCGGAGTGTTTGGCTTTATACATTCATATTAGGCCTTCAAGATCTATTACAAGAAAGGTTCATTGCTAAAAGCATAAACTCTCAAAACTGACACTCATTGAAGTTAACCGATGTATTTAATTTTATAAGTTCATATTAGACCTTCAAGATCTCTAACAAAGAAAATTCACATATTAAAATAAATACCCCTGGTTCTAATATATATACAATAACTTCAAAATTTATAAGCTGAAATCGCTCCTCTATTTGCAAGCAAATAAAGTTAACAAGGTTCAACTAATTAAATGACAATACCCACAAATCATCCCCGATGATTGCCGTATTGAATGCAAAACTCAACCGGAGGGGTCCATATAAATTTCAAAGAGATGCCCCAAATATCAAAGTTAATTATCAGAGGATCAAGTACAAATAAAATTTTCAAATTTTAGTACTTTTCAAAAATCCAAAAATGCCTAATTAAAATAAAACATCTAAATATTTGCAAAAAATTTATCCACCCTCCGCAACAGTTTATTAAGGTGAATAAATTTGAAAATCACTTCAGCTCATAAAAAGTGAATGTCTAGTCGAAAATATCACTATGATTCATTCTCAAATCATCTCTTATTGGTAAAGGCATGGCATGTGTCCTCTAACTGGTGGTTTCACAGCCAAATGGCACCATAGATAAACAGTTATGACCAGGGCCCTCTAATCGGGTAGTTTTACTGCCAAATGGTACTACTAAATTACGGCCATGGCTAGAGCCCGTATGTTCCCTAATGACACTAAATACTTAAGTAATGAATCAATAGGGTATAATCGATAACCATAAAGCCCTTTGTTAACTAAGGCGGACTCAAATATGTCTCATTAAGTAAGCATTCACCCAAAGTCTACAAGGTACCCTTGCACAAAGAAACCATGGTTGCCGATAAGGATCCTTCAGTTAGGCTGGGTCGACTACCTCCTCTGACTAAGTAGACCAGGGACCATGATGGCCAGGATGACGGAACTATGGAATCTTGATCCGGTTCATCATCATCCCCCCCCCCAACCATCTGCTTTTAAGTGTGCGGTGATAAATTTTCAATATCTAATATTGTTGCTACTATTCGCTGGATACTACGTATATATTTAACAACTAGCCTTAATCTAAAGTTCTCTCTCATTATCGATAGGGGTAATTAACTATAGGGGATTGTGCCTATAGGAAATCAAAACTCAGATCATAAAGCCCTCACAAAATAAGAGCAAAATCTCTGAGTAATGTCATATCTAAAAACTCAATCTGCCTTCTAAAAATTTACTATGGTACCTAAACTCATTAAAACTCTCATCGCTGCCAATAAAAAAGAAAGGGGTCACGAAGATGCTAGGGTGCAAATTTTCAGACCCCACATCCACACACACCACAAAATAACAAAGCAGCAAAATGTCATCATTGTCTTATCATCCAAACAGATCTATTTTCTTCACCAAGCCTCATTACCCCATCCCTTTTGGAGTCATCCTTTCTAAATTGCAACTTACCTCATCAACAAACTATATACGTCACTACTCAACTGCAAAACATCATTTGAAATCTTGCTTGTCTATCAAAAACCAAGAACCTTTGGTGGTCTATGTTATACCTAGCTGATATGGCCGAATTTTGTAATGAAAGCCCAACCGAAACGTCAGTGCATCCCCCAACTCTAAAAGGTGAATCGAAAGTGTGTGTGCAAAGATATCGTGATCCCCATGTGTTTATTGGGTTTTTCTTGCAAAGTACCAAGAAATGAAGCGATCCTTCCATCAATTGACTCCTTGCCTCACAACATGCTCAGTTCCATGAAAATTCCAATCCATTTGCAAAACTATCTTCTACATCCTAGGTTACTTTATCATGCTTTTAACAGTAGGATCTCGCCTTCTATCTCTCCATAAATATTTCACCAATGCACATCCCTATCGTTTTCACATCAGGTACAGTTGTTGCATACAACACCTAACAGCCCACTGTGTTGGATTATCTCACAGCACTATGTCCGATAAAACTCCATTACTGCTCCTAATTATCAAACAACCCCTTCCCTAACCATTAAGGGATCAAATGTAACTTACGCTCTAATAAATCCCAAAAGGCACAAGGCCATGAGTGAAGAGCAAAGTGCCTTAGTTCACAATGGTACTTGAGAACTAATTTCATCTATAGTAAGCAACAAATAGGCGTTTCCTATCAATAAATTCTGATGGTAGTATTCACTGCTATAAGTCGTGATTTGCAACAAAGGCTTTCATTTACCTAGCCTTGATTAAACTAAAACATTATATCCAATTGTAAAACCTATTACTATAAAATTGGTCCTTTGCATTGTTTTATTTCAGGATTGGCCAATTCAGCATTTCAACGTCAACAATGCCTTCCTTCAAGCACACTTGCTGAGGAAGTTTTAATGGCTCAACCCCATAGTAGCTTTCTTCTTGACCATGGATTTATCAACTCTAAATCGGATTCCTCCATATTTACCTAGAATAAGAATTCAGTACAAATTTGTCGATTAGTCTATTTTGATGATCTGATTATCATTAGCAACACTTCCACTTCACAAAGTCATTCATCAACAATCTCTCAACTCAAATTTTTGTTAAGGACCTAGGCTTTGTTCATTAAGATTTTAGACTTAAGTCATCCCTACCAAAAGTGGTATGTTTCTCACACAAAAATATATTCAACATCTGCTTGAGCGCACAAATATGAATGTAGTGAAATCAGTAACCACTCCACTCTTACTTCAGGCACTCTCAAACTCCATGATTGCACCCCAACCATTAATCCAACAAACTATCACAAGATCGCTGGAACCCTAAAATACTTCTTTCTCATTCATATGAATTAGGGGTGTCAATTTCGGGTCATGGTTCGGGTTTAGGTCGAACCCAAAACTGACCCGGAACTATCGGGTCAACCCGAACTCGACCCGTTTTTTTAAAATGGATCGATTTTCCGTACCCGAACTCGACCCACTTCGGGTCCGGGTCAACCCGACACGACCCAAATGACCCATTTCCAACAAAAAAATTGCTAGTTTTCAGGTCAAAAACGGGTCAATCTCCTATTTTCGATCAAAAACGGGTCAAATCATGTCAATCTCGGGTTGCCGGGTCAAAATCGTGTTTTCGGGTCAAAGGGTTAACCCGACCCGATTTTTTGAAATAGGTCGAAATGTTGAACCCGAACCTGACCCGTTTCGGGTTGACCCTAATCCAAAATTTTATGTCGGGTTTGAGTCGGATTTTTGAGTCGTGTCAAATATTGATACCCCTAATCTGAATGTTTCTTTTATGATCAATATACTCTCACATTTTATGCTCTCACCCTCATAATTTGATTAGGCAGCCACTAAATGTGTGCTAAGGTATCTCAAGAAAACTCTCCAATATCAAGTTTCATCCATAATCAGTCCCTTATTGATCGGGTTGGGAATCTCGAGTAGCAATCGAAGATCAACTAGATTCAATCTTTCCTACATGAACTCAATGTCACATGTCACTCTTCTCATCATTACTGACCCTCTATTGTGACAACACTGGCACCATATATGTTTGTGCTAAGCCCCTACTTTATTCTCAATTGAAGCATATTACCATAGATTATCACCTTGTTCATGAAAATGTTGTGAAAAGGTTGCCTCAAGTTGTACATGTAACAATAAAGGACCAACGTGCCAAACCTTAACTAAACCTCTCATCTCATCATGATAGCAGTCTTTGGGGTCCAAGGTTGGTGTTCTTGATGAAACCACCATCTTGCAGAGGTATTAAAGAAAGACAGCTTTGATAAAGCCATTATCTTATGAAAGCATATTAGCCAACTCATCATCACCCAAACATAATTTTAGTCATCAAAATAGTAGTGTTGAATAATAATCTCTCTCAAGTTGCTACATACTTTTTTCATGTAATTAATACATACTACTGCCAATATAAATTCATGGAATGCTGTAATATTCAGGTTCAATAGTTTCCTTATTTTCTGTTTTCTTAGCTATATATATATATATATATATATATATATATATATATATATATATATATATATATATATATATATATATATATATATATATATATATATGACAAGGCACTAATGATGAAAATAAAAATTTTCATCATTAGTGCCTTCTCTATGTTTGGCAATTCCTTCATGTATGTCCAATCAAATAAATCTCAAAAAATGCACCATGTAACAGCACATGATCAGCAGGCATTTGGGTTCGGAAATTAAATATTTTGCTGTGAAACATGTCTGAAATTAAGCAAGTGAACTAACAAGCTGGCAGCTGAAGATTAAGTGTATTTGCACCTTAGCAATATGGTGGCGCAAAGTCCTTAAATCATAATTTGTGTGCATATATGAAATAAGCTTTAACCAAATAATGCTTGCAAAGAGCATTAAAGCAAGACCAGATAAAACAGCTGAATCACACCTGCCACAAAAAAAAAAAAGAATTATGTTTAAGCTGGCTGCTGGTAAAGCTAAAAGATGAATAAGCACATACAAAATTAGACATGAAAAAAAAATGATACATACAACCTAAACCTTTGAATTGATAATTGAGAGAGTAAACAGTTAATTTAAAAGGAATTGAATGTCATTCTAATCAGAAGATAATCTAAACAATAACACGTCATATATCTAGACTACTGAAACAAACAAAATGAAGATAAAGAAGGGTAACCAAGTGTTCTCCCTATGTAACCGAGCAACAAATTTAGTTTGTTTCTACACAATGCCGCCAAACACAAACAACACAGTACACATTGTTGACCTCATTTCTATCATGGTTTTCCCTCGAGCGTCCTCGAGAGACTTGATGGAGCCTCGCTGAGCTTAATTTGGCTCGAATTTGAGACGATTTGGGCCCAATTTCATCAAAAAAATTTAATCAAAAAATAAATAAAAAAATTGAACTCAAATCGACTCAATTGAGTCTGGTTCAGGCTCAAATTAGCTTCCATTTAGCCTCTTGAAATCAACGACTATGATCACTCTCATTTTAATCATTACCGCACCTTTTTTTTTCTCTGATCTCGATGTCAATAGCAGAGATCGCACGCAAAAAATCTTATTTTTGTTGCTATAGAAGATAGCAACGAGTGGTCACTTTAGTTCTCACGGGCTTTAGACATCACTCAAGCAAACAACTTTGGCATTGAGTTGATTTGACGCTCTCGACTTACTATCTCCTTTCGTCTCTCACAATTCCTCTAAAATAGCCCTCCATCTGCCGTTGTGAGTTTGGCCGTGGACCCTGCCACTATTTTGAAGATGTTCATCTCGTTGATTGCAAGTTTTCATTAGCAGGTACCCGTCTTCCTTCACCTAATCCTGTCTTCTCCTTCCATATGTGCATGCATTTCTCTATTTGCTATTATGTGCCATTCCAAACACTTTGGTACTTACGAGAAATCATTACGTGCGGAGTCAAGACCAATGTTTAAAATTGCGCAATAAGAGGCGCGCCTCTGCACAATTCTTGCAAAAAAAGCCTCAAGGCGTGCGCAATTGCGGGCTGTGGTGAGGCGTACGCCTCACGTAGGCTGAGGCGCGCCTCTGTTGCGCAATTGCGCAATTTTGAGAGAGGCGTACGCCTCAGCCAAAGGGCCCACCTACTTAAAATTTTTCCTCCCTTTCCCCCACACCCGATCGGCTCAGGATTCTACCCGATATTTTCCGCGAGTTTGCTCCAGGTCGCGAAATCCGGAGCCCCCCGTCCGCTCGGCCAACCTTCCCGCCGGCGCCGCCTCTCTCCGGCGAAGTTGAAGTGTCCGGCCGCCTTGTAGGAGAAGTCCACAAAGGATTTTAGGTTTTTTTTTTTACTTTTTGGTTAGATTTTTGAAATGAAAGAAATTTTAGGTTTTAGATTTTTGGAATTTTTTGTGTAATTTTCGATTCTTTCATTAGGGATCATGGTAAGAGGCAAGGAAAAGGGATCTTCGTCATTGCGGAGGGACCCTTCTTGGAAGTATAGTGTACAAGTTGACATTGGCGGCGGCGAGAAGAGCTATATCTATTTAAAGTGCAACTTTTGTTAGAAAGTTGTGAAGGGCGGAGTAACCCGCATGAAGGAGCACTTATCATGCTCTCACAAGAACGTAGCACCTTGTGCAAAAGTGCCGGACAATGTGAAGGAAGAAATAAGTGCTTACATGAAGAAAACTACCACTGTCAAACACTTACAACAGCAGCAATTTGATGAAAGGGTCGACCAAGGTGCTTATTTTGGGAGCGAGAGTGGAAATGGCTCTTCCTCCACTATACATAATAGAGGTGCACGGGGTCCTATGGATCAGTACATGACTACTGCAGGAGCAGATAGAGGAGAAGCAGAGATGATGCCTGCAGCTGGTACTAGAGAGGGTCGGCGACAGGTTTGCATGGACATTGGGAGGTTAAGAGATAGGAGGTTGAGGAATAAGGGGTTGAAAGATGATGAGGACCCGTTGGTGTGTGATGATCTGTCGTCTGATAATGAGTGGTTCATAGATGATGAGGCAGATTTGTCATTATCAGACTTACAGGTAGAAGATCTAAATGTGGATGTATTGAGGGGCGAAGCAGATCAAACGGGTACATCCACTAGTACCACACCACACACATCTACTAGCTCTGCAAGTAAAGGTATATGTTCTCTGCCAGTCTGCCTGATAATGATTGGTTCATCCAATTAATATGCTAATAATCTTTTCTTTTAATGAACAGGGAAGAGAAAAGTGAGTCATGTTGAAGATGAAGATGACATGGCATTCATAGATACAATTGGAGAAGAAGATTCACTTGAAGACCCATTTAGTGATGAGATATGATTTCATTTTATATGTTTTTTGTATTTTGGGAGTTTTGTTAAACTAATATTTTGTGATTTTGTACTTTGGGACATAATTTTATTGCATCTACTTTCTTATTTTCCAATATTGCTATTATTTTCCTGCTAAAATCCTTAATTTTTCATTTACGCAATTCTGTGTTCGTGAGGCTTACGCCTCAGACCGCCTCGAGGCTTACGCCTCGCCTCACGGACGAAAACCGCCTCGAGGCGCAATTACGCAATTTTAAACCTTGGTCAAGACAGTGAGAACCGTCTGGATTGACTGCGTATTTTGTGCGAATTTTGTGTATCTTGTGAGTATTTCGTGCGTGTGATTATTTTGTGCGTATCTTGTGAGTATTTCATGCGTGTGAGTATTTTGTGACTATTTCATGCGTGTGAATGTTTTGTGCGTATTTTGTGTGTATCTTGTGCGTATCTTGTGCGTATTTTGATTACAAGCTTGCATAGGTTCAAGTCAAAGACATATGATCGTCACATTCATATTTAACTCAAAATTGCACTATGCATGTCTCTGTCTCGATGGCTATTTGCACTTGCTTATTTATTTCTTTTGCTTACACACACTCTTTCCTTTTATGTATTTTTTCATATATTTAAGATGAATTTTAAAGTTGTAGATTTTAATTATTTTAGATTAATTTTTATCTAATTACATTTCTTTCTAAATGGTGTCTACTCTCACCATATGTTAGCTCTATCTATTGCTTACAAGGTATAATATGTCCTGCATATGCATTGGTAAATGGATCGTTTGTATGGGACCTCTTGAGTGGGCACGCCATGGTCAGGTATAACTTAATAGTCATGTAGAGACCTCTAAATGTATGCCAAACAGAAAACACGGTAGCACACACTTTATTAACTGCTTTTATTTTCTCGGCCAAATATATATATTAGGATGTTTAGTTAGTTGGCTATAGGTTAGTGCACTAACGAAGCTTTGACCTTGTGGGCCAAAGCTTACCCCACCCCCCTTGTGAAATCTATAGACCCTTAGGGTCATTTTAGATCTGTAGTGTAAGCCACCTACTTGTATCATGTGCATCATTTTTTTTTCACACGAAGTGGGCATTGTTAGGTCGGTTTTCTTTGGGATTTTAAAACATTTAAATAACTCTAAAAATTATTTCTTTAATGATTTGTTGAGCCTTAAATGATATTGTCCATTAAATAATCAAGAATATAAAAATTAAAATAAAAATTGAGCTCTAACATGCTAGGTTATCTCATATTTTAGCTTTATGTTGTATGTTCCCTTAATGATTAGTGTGTCTGATTTATTATTTGAGCTTATTATAGTACTTTATAATTAGAGGAGCAAATGAACTTTAAACTATACCTTAGTGCCTCTCCTATGTCGGATTTATGTTTATCTTTGTACATGAAAGGTATATAAGTTGGACTACCTTGAGTTACGGGGCTAAGTGTCCTAAGGAGGCCTGGTTCCTCGAGCTCACTGTGACAACACCACGTATCTCATAAGTTAAGAAGAAAAATATAAAGATCTATATAAATTGTCCCCCTTTAAAAATTTTAAACCACCCATAAGAGCCTAAACCAATTTCCTAACCACCCAAATATTAAACCTTAAGTCAGGTAGAACCTATACATATATATAGATAGTGAGTTTTTCTATTCTCATGTCAATTTTTAAAATAAATTTACCCTAAACATAAGAACCCTAGATTTTTATTTATTGTGGATGATAGATCCACTTAATATGTCACCTTTCACCCTTACCTCGAGGAAGGATTAACCGACCCTTGCCGCCTTATAACATTTTCATCCTTGATTAGGTGTAGGATTAAGGACGGGTCATTTGTCCCTCAATTCTTTATAACCTTAGTATAGTTTAGGGCCCATACCTTTGGGTTCTTAACAACGTAATAATTTAAATTTTAATTCTAAAACTAAGTGTTAATTAATTCATCTTAAATGACTAAGCATTTAAAGAAAATTTTGAGAGATAATAAATTAAACAATAAGAATTTGACTTTAAAACGTGAACCTCTTACCTAATTTGGGTAAGTTAAGTATATTGATTTTTGCATACACACTTAGGTGCTAGATATGACACTTTTTCATAGGCATTCTAAGGTAGGACGTAGCTAAGATAACATTTTACAATTTCTTTCTTTTTCATTTTGAACTTCTGATGATGTCTTTTCTGGTTTGGACTGTTTTATGATTGCCCTTTTTTTGTTTTATGATTGATGAGTGGGCACTTGTCCTTAAGTGGTTAGAATGATTTATAAAAATATGTTATGTAGGTAACTACATTCCTAAAGGGTAAATAAAAAAAATTGTCATAATTATTATAAATGCGCTCTTTAACCGTTACTACGAGGAATGCTACCCTTAGGAATGTGATCCTAAGGACTAATTTTGGATGTTTATTATGTGATTTTAATTATAATTGTGTTGACAATATTTTTTATAGGGTGCTTATGAAATTTTATATTTTTTAAATATAATTTTTAGTCAGGAAAGTTTTATAGGTGTGTGGGATTTTTAGCAAGCAAGAGGCCAAATTGTGAAGACCGATCAAGGACCCACACACCAATCCATTTATGTATAGATTTAGGCTGACTTGTAAATATATGGTAGAGCTCAGCTACCTTTTTTTTTATTTTTCTGGGGTGTATTGCAGAGCTCAGTTGCATTCATGGCCTTTATTTATTATTTATGATGTGCAGATTAATTTGTTTACTTTGATTATGTATTAGAATTGCATGTTTTTTTCTAAGTTTCTTACTTTGTTTTGCTTGAGGGTGGCTCGAACGAAGTCCTTGCGTTAGCCTCTTTAGGATGTTAAATTTTCTACAAAATTAAAATTTATTTAAACAAGATAAAAATAAACATAGGAATTAAAATTAACCAATTTTTCAAAAAAAAAATTAATGCATAACCTTTTTGTGGGTTACTTTTTAAAATGATGATTAATGTTATAAATCTTATTCACTTTATAGTGACTACTGGCCAATCCTGATTGGTCATACCTATACATCCATAGCCTTGAGTCCAAGCATATAGATTTTTTTCTTTTACAACATAGAGGAATAGTTCATCTTGCATAAAACATAGTACCATTAATGGTCGGGCCTAATGCCCATTTCCTTTTATATGCCTCCTACCACTCTTGCTTTTACATAAGATCGGACTGCATGGATTTAATATGCTATGAGGAGTTTAGCGGGTACCCCTTTCCGAGTAGGGTGATAAATCCAAGTCGGAGCTGGTTCGATCCTTAGTGGGGTCCTAATTGGTCATACCTATGCATCCATAGCCTTGAGTTTAAGCATATAGAGTTTTTTTACAACATAGAGGAATAGTTCATCTTGCATAAAACATAGTACCATTAATGGTCGGGCCTAATGCCCATTTCCTTTTATATGCCTCCCACCACTTGCTTTTACATAAGATCGGACTGCATGGATTTAATACGCTAGCTGGAGTTTATCTAGTACCTCTTTCTAAGTAGGGTGATAAATCCAAGTCGGAGCTGGTTAGATCCTTAGTGGGGTTTAAGTTATAAGTCCTCTCGCGGTGTCTTGCGCTAGTTAGGTCATGGACGTTAGTACTTGTGTATAATACGACCTTTGTAGATTTATGATCAAAGGCAAGCGGTATCGATGTACCGCTGCATGTCTTATCGGTAGGTAAGCTCTCCACTCTCAGAAAGCTCTAAATCTCACCCATCTGCATCACACTGATGACGTCACTTCCATCTTTCTCCCATGCATGCTTGGTGTGTGATGTTTCCTCTCCAGATTTCTCCTCTTTGGACCAGTCGAGTGATTGTATGATCCTTATATGTTGATTAGCCCAATTAAGCCTATCTTCCTTTGGATTAGGAGAAGCTTAGATATTCCCTTATGCGCCAAACCCCTGAAGAGAATAATATGGCGTCCAAAATCAAGAGTTTACTTAGGATGAGGCTTAAGATGTAATTAAACACATGGGCCTATGAGAAACCGATACCCATATCAAAAAAACATTATTTGAGCTAATGTATCGAATGAGGGAAATCTCGTAATTTTTTGGTCATATATATTATTACCCATCCAGGTGTGTAGGTAAAGCCACTATCCTCCATGGTTAATCGTATGTATGATTCCATCTGCTCTCACATTATCCTGCTCGTATAGAGTATAAAGGTCTACGACTGTTTGTCCTACGAGATAGTGTGATCATACTCATTACATTCTGATCCAGCTCGTAGCACCCTTTCGGAGACCCACACACGCATTCCACTGCTTTCAAACACGTCCCAATTGATGCATAAGAAATTTAAAGCACTATCGAGAAATTGAAGACCACAACCTCTTGATGGCATTCCTAAGGTATTATAGAACTAGTGATGGATAACAAGCATTTTAGGCTATTTAAGGAGAAACAGCAAAGCATAATCTGAGAATATTTGTATCAGTATACTGCAAGTGTTGAACTTGGCTCAAGCTAAGGGCACCAAATGATTGTAGACTTCAAAAATATCATGGTATATGTTTAATAAAATATGCATGGGTTACTACAATTTGTCATGTAAAATTCCAAGCAAAAGCTACACTTCATCTCTGAATTCTTATATACTTGATACGTGACTGTAAAGAGACATCAAGGAACGTGAATAAATGTCTAAAGAAACAGTCAGCTTGGATGTCCACTTTTTGAGACTGTCAACCACAAGCGCCACAATAAAGCTAAATGAAGAATAGACTCGTGATATTAAACAACCCCGTCTTTCCTTAGACTCCAAAACAAGGGAAGGGTTTATTATCCAAAAGGGAAAAGCATGATGATCTCAAAGAAGACATTTTCTTTCAAAATTAAGAGGGTTGATCTAATTCAATTATATAAAATCACAATTAAGATTGAGACCCTTCTTTTTTTTCTTTAGATGATATTTCAAGAATAAAATTATATTTTTCGCCTTTTAAGTTAAAGTTAATCAGTAATAGAACACCATCTGACAAGGGCTAAGCGATAATGTCCTTCACCTACAAGAGAGCAGAAGGTTTTAAATCTCTGAAAAACAAGCAATGTAAAATAGTTAGAGCAGACTGCAAATGTAACTACCCACTTCATAATATATATTTAAACAAAGCCAACGCCATTTCCATGAAGCAAACTGATGCTTCAAAGAATTAAACAGTAGATTTAAACTGTAGATATCAAACTAAAGTTTGAGTAGAAAAACAAAGATCAACATGGCTTATACCATGTAATAGTCGAGGCTCAAGTGTGATTATGAATTAATTAAAGAACAAAAATATATAAGCATGGCATGTAATCATTGGAACCCAGAAATGCTTCACTTGCCAACCAGATTTGAAATCAATAACTGATGCAACAACGAAACCTTACCTAACAATTACAAAAACTGGATATGAGATCTCTGTCATGACAAGAATTACATCCAGAAGGAGAAGTACCTGCATCATAGATGATATAGAATACATAATAAGTTTAGGCAAAGATTATATTAAACGAGAAAGCCTTCTATAGAAGAAAAATCAAGCACCATAATTGTGTACTAAATATAAAAAGGAGTTCCGAGTTATTGAACTGAATTAGGAAGAAATGATCATATTTAAAGCAAGTACATCGGTATTTGACATATGAAATGAACGACTATGCTTGACCTATTAGACAATACAAGTCAGACTAAATAAATCACATGAAATAATATTTCCATGATGCAGGACATATATGAAATTATGATCTAGATAAGGATTTTGCATGCTTAATGATTAAGAACAAATTAATTAAAATTTGATGGTGATTAAAAAAATGAATTAAAACACAAAGAACGGTAAACACCAGACCAAGCTACTTGTAAAAAGTAAAAGCCACAAAACAACCAATTACTCTTAACGTTGCATACAAGATAGGTTTCAATAAGAAATCCCTAATTTAACAATAAGAGCAGTGCTATGAAAGATCCCTCACACAATTCTACTAAACACTAAGCTTTAGCGGAGAACGATTAGCATGGTTTTCATGAATCCAAATATTCCAAATATTCTTACAATCGAGAAGTAGACTAGGAAGGTACGGATTAGAAGGTTTGACTTACCCTTATCAAGGATTAGAAGTAATCTTCCACTGAACGGAAGCAATCTATTCGTCAATGGCGGCGGCTAGGGTGTGGATGATCCTTTCCACGTATTCCTCCACGATTTGGTCAACCCCCAGAGTGACGTCGAAGAATGAAGATTGGAGAATGTCCACTTGTCCTTGGGGGTTGTAGATGAAGCCATGGTCACGCTCCGGATCAACCCTTCATGAGGAGAAGAACTCAAAGAGATATTCTTTGCTGCCCTTGAGAAGTTGTTTTGCTAGAGAAGGGTTCCCTCAAACAAATTCAAGGAAAAGAGGAGAGGTAAGGAGGGGTGAATGGAGATTCAAAGTTGAATCCCTAAGTTACTCGTAGTGGGAGGAAGAAGGAATTAAAAGTTTCCAAGAACTAGGGTTTCTCCTTTGGAAACAATTCAAGGGGAGGCTAGAGAGAGGGCATCGGCAGCTTCAAGAGGAGGGGAGGGGATTGGGGGAAGGTCTTTAGTGCTTGCCTCTTTGGGAACTCCAAATTAAGGAGGGGGAATTAATTCCAATCCAATTCAAATTTGATTTGGATTTGATTGGAGAAGTTTCCTAAAATAGAGTTTGATTGGAGAAGTTTCCTAAAATAGAACTCTATTTTAGGAAATAATTTGAATTTCAAATTTTAATTGGTTGATTGGATTGAAAGCTTTCCGAAAGTAGTTTGCAGTGAAAAGGAAATGAGTAATGGGGGAATTTGAATTTTGGAGGCAAAGAGGGAGAGAGGGTGGTTGGCGGCTAGGACTAGGATTAGGGTTAGGATTTGTGGGTTTGAAGGTTTGGTGGTGGGAGAGGGAAGGTCGGTTGGGTGTGAAGGGGAGGTGGGTTGGTGGGGTGCAGGGGGGGGGGGACATTTGCTATGAAGGGCCGGCTGTTAAGGGGGTAGGAAACCCTAGGCCGACAGCTAGGATGAGAGAAAGGGAGAAACGAAACGAAAAGGAAGAAAGACAATGAAAGCCATGAATCCGGACGCTTCCAAGGTTGGTAGGTGATCTGGTTTCCTTTTCAAGGGCTCTCTCCAAAGCTCTCAAAACAAAGAGTTGCAGGAATTTATTTTATTATCATTCATTAACCCTCAAAGGAGGGGGAGGCTTTAAGTAGCCCATACAATGAGAAAATACAAAGTATTACTATGCCTAAACCCTTAAGGGCAAAAGTGCAACAGCATAATAAAACCTCATAAAGAAAACTAATATATCCATAATAAATATAAAAATCAAAAGTAAACAGATGCAATCGTGGTCGTAGAACGACGGCCACACCTCTGATAAAATTTCCATGTCTTGATGCCCTCATCACTCCAACAATGAAAAAAAAAACTAAATTGCCATGCACACTTAAGTTGCAAAACTTAATGAGAACCACAAATGAAAGGCATGAAACAAGCACCTCATGTAGCATTAACAATGATCAGATAATCCAAGAAAATGGAATTATAATTAAATTAAGTGATAGGAAAGCAATCGAGTATAAGATGCAAAAGAAGTCATATTTTCAAAGACCTTGTTTCAAGAAAGCCTAACATACAATGTATCATTCTAGCAATATGCTTTCATGAACGATTATAGCAAATATTAAAAATGTACAGTTGCAAAATATGACACTAAGGCTAGCTTAATTATACAGTCAAATAAAATAGATTAAAAAAACCATTGAAAGCTTTATTTTGACTAATAGACCTTTACTTGATTAAAATGTTAAACTACATACAAATGTGACTTCTACAAAAGTTTTTATTGATAAAAACTAATTAACTAAAGATAGCCTAGCCAAAGCTTATTCTATCTTTTTTTCCTACCCATCCTCTATAATCATCTTTTGACCAAGCATTCGACCAAGGCCTAAAATGTCATTATACGGCCTTGATTCTTAGGTTCCAAATATTAAAATTACGAGTCCACAAATGAAATTCATACTCTATTAGCCGTTGAACAACTACAAAGTTATGCACACAACTAAATATGTGATATGATTTGGAAGTGAAAACAGGACAATAAATAAGAAGAAGTGCAAGAACAAAATATAGAGACTGATTTTTTTATTAATAATTCAACAATAATGAAAGATAAAAGTGATCTAATTCAAGAGGTAGATCAGCTCTCCCAATCAACCTAAACGTCTCTAGGAAGTTCTCAAAAAGAAAACTACAGCAAACAAACAAAACAAACATAACCCTTCAACAAAATAACTAGCCTTAAATAAGCTCTTCCTAAATCCCTCACAAACAACTTTACAGCCTTAATTAATTCCCTCTCCTATTTTGAATTCAAAGTGGAATTAAAACAACAATTACTTCCCTTTTTGCCTTAATTAATTTCCCTCTCCAATTTCAATTCAAAATTAGAATTCTTTCTTTCAATTCTAATTAAAACTTCCCTAAATAACTTCCCCTTAATTCCTCCTTTCATAATGATCTATAGCTTTATTGGGTCCCACAACGGGGGCCTAAAATCCCCCTTGCTTCTACTGAGAGTTCCGCACAGCCCAAAGGCTAGCTGGTTGGCTGGGTTGGACCAGGCTCTTTGTTCATCTTCTCTCGTCGTATCAATATGCATCCCCAATCATGTTGTCGGTTGCTAGAAAAATCAATTAAGTTGCTTAGACTAATGGTACACCCTTCAAACAATATGAGGACAACCTGCTTCGCACTTGTTTCTATAACATTACAGAATGAACAAATCAATAATAAGTAACAATCCTTCAATAAACTATGAACTCTATTAAGCATCCACACAAAACTAACAATATATATCAGTCAAAAGACCATTATAGCTCCAATTTTTTTTAACTCGTATATTATTATATCCAAAATCTAATTGTATATAATTAAATCCAAAAACTACTTGTTTTTTTAGTAGGTGTTAGAAGTGCTCCTTATTTTCCCAAGTCATCCTATCAATTAATTCTGATGTTGAAATTGGGGGCTACTGCCATTTTGAAAAATAAGATTTGTTGCTTTCTCCCTCCACAAACAAACAAATACCCACACACATACATAGTCATACATATAGACATCCAAAAATGCATACATGCATACATACAAATACACACAGACATACATATATAGAGTGGTCGGACGGGTAAGAGGGCGGGAAGGTGCACATGCAGGTGCGTGTGTTGCGTGTGCTTGTGCGCATGCACGTGTTACAATCCTGCTAGGTAGATACCGATAAGGTTCGATTATTTTGTAATCATAAAACATTCTTCCAGTAATAGTGAATTAGCATTCATCATAATATACATAATAAGAAGTAGTCAACTCCCAATTTTTATAAACTTTTAAGTTGATTTAGTAAAGCACCATACGAGTAAATAATTTTATGGTATAGGAGTACTCAAACAAAATCAAATTTAATGTTTACATATTAAATAGCATCTAGGACAACGATGATGGCATTGATCTCAAAAAAAAAAAATTGTAGGTGCTTTTAGCAAGAGACATTACAAGTTATATACTTTATATCAACTTGGTCGATGATCAAATATTCACAAGAAGTGATCAAACAAATCAAGTCTTACTTACATCATAGATCAACATCAATCAACTTTTATTTGATATTGTGTTCTTTTTTATCTTGTTCTCTTTCTGCATAAATCGATACACTTAAGAAATAAATTATTTGCATTTAAAGTGCCCATTATACTTCACTTAATCACTACCACACCAATTTTATGCTTAAAAAGCAAAAATACCACTTTTAGATTTTATGTGGTTCCAAATAAAATAGGCACAACCAAGGGCGGGCGACTCAAAAAAAAAAATTAATTTAAAGGAGAGTAAAAAATCTATTTTGCCCCTCCTAAAAAATCAATTTTGCCCCCTTAAAAAGCTTTTTTGCCCCTACTTGTCATTGCTTGATTCTTCTCATCCATACATTACATTTTTTGCTTTATCTTCTCCCAATGTATCTATATTCTCTATTTTTTAATTGCTATGACAATAGGTAGTAATGTAGGCTCATATTTCTATGCAATAACTTTAGTTTAGAAATACCTTTTGAAAGTGAGTAAATAGATATTCGACAACTTCGTTCGCATGCAACCTCCTATTTCATCTGCAATCTCGAGCCGCACAATCAGCCCAATAAACAATTTGCGTTGTCATCCCTATTCGTGCTCAGGCAACCCATGCCGATTAACCCTTATGATGCCCCAGCCTGCTTTGCATGACCACTATTGCTTGATTGAAACTCCCAATCCTCTCCACACGCGATCACCCAGCATGCGCTGCTCCTCCATCCCATCACACCAACAGGCCTTCACCCAACCAACCTGCGTTTCCCCATGCAAGCCAAACACACGCACCCGATCCACGTGACCTCTGCGCTTGCGTGCTCGAGCACCTGTCTTCCATGTGCACCACTCACGTATACAGGCTATGCCCACTGTGCAATCCGACTAGAACTCCTTCCAGCATGCGATGCGCCTCCGTCCTTCTCTTTCTATAATGCAAGCACTTCCTCTACCTCTATCTAGCTCTGATACACTTGTTGGATCTTGGGAGGAAGATGAAGTTCCTCATGAACTTCATTGA
The DNA here is from genome assembly GCA_022539455.1 of Dendrobium nobile. Lineage (NCBI taxonomy): Eukaryota > Viridiplantae > Streptophyta > Magnoliopsida > Asparagales > Orchidaceae > Dendrobium > Dendrobium nobile. The sequence continues at coordinate 5,626,983 of CM039721.1, read as the reverse complement.
TGAGAGAGAGAGAGAGAGAGAGAGAGAGAGAGAGAGAGAGAGAGAGAGAGAGAGAGAGAGAGAGAGAGGAAATAAAAAATAAGAACTAATCTTATTTCTTGGCTAAATAAAAACTATTACAGCCTCTTTATATATAAAGGTTTTATTGGATAAAATGCACTTAGGAAACTACAAATCTAAAGCTACACCAATCACAATATGCACTCATTTAAATCACATTATAATCTCATGCTGAAATGCCTTCATTGAAACCTTTGGATCTTTGTCGCACACCTACTGCCTTTTAATGCCTTCTTGCGTGAGCTCCATTGTACACCACTGTTCCCATGATACTTTGTATGTGCGCTCCTTTACACATTGTAGGTAAAGAGACACTCAATGTATGAAAGATACGAGGTGAATGAGCCCGCCAAACCTTCCTCAACATCTCTATTGAAGATGATAATGTTAACTAGTTCGTCGATCTTTCCAATACAACAAAATCCAGAGCATCTGAATTCTTGTCCTTCTGCACCAAATACTCTTAACCCTCAAAAATAAAGAAACGAGGAAGTTCTCATAAGAGCTCACTCGAAAAGGCATAAACTAGAACAATTGCTTGTGCCAGATCACCACTAGTACGATGCGATATACACATGAAGGCATCATAACACCATCGGTTTATGATGGCTCGATAACATTTGAGAAAAGCATCACAACTTACGATAAAGACATCAATAATGTATTTGAACTAAGCCCAAATCTTGACTCAAATCATATATGAACAAAAGCTCCAACATCACAAAGAATTTCAATAAATATATAATATAGAGTAATTTAATTGAAAATAAAGTTTTAAATATATTTTTTTCTAGTAAAATAAATTGTAGAATTTTTTTTTTCAATCAAGGTCAAAAAATCCAATATATAAGGGGTACAAAATAAAATTTCCCTATACCATTATTGTTTTCAAAGCCATCTAGTAAGCAAAATCATCATCTTCGTCACCCCGTCGTTCTTCTCAGCACGGTCGGTGGCACACGCGCAGCCTTCTCTCAACGTTTGGAACCGCCGGGGCTCCCTTGTAATTACTCTACATATCCGCGGGTTTTCTTCCAAGATATAACCGCCTTCCTTGCAGGTCTCTAGCTCCTGTTTTATTTATGTTCTTCGTGTGAGGCGTCGTGGCTTTCTTATAAATTCTATGCCGCTTCGCTGACGAACCCCTCGTCCGATGCCAATATCGAGCGAGAGAGAAACCCTAGCGCCGGATTTGCGGTCGTCGTTTCGCCGGAGACTGGTCTCCAGCGCAGCGGCAGCGGCGGCCGCAGTGGCGCCGGACGCGTCTGTGGAAATGACTCTTGTAAGCGCTGAGAACTCTATGACGGAATCCACGTGCGTGGATACGAGTTCCGATGCGGACTCGAAGTGTATGATTGGGAACAGAGAAGAGGAGAGGAAGGGGAGACGGCGATGAGCGGCGGCGGGGAGCGTGGAGATGGGACGGGGACAGTAGAAGGGGAATTACCGGCGAAGTTTGTGTTTCGGGCTTCGGCTCCGGCGCACAGGAGAGTTAAAGAGAGCCCGCTGAGTTCTGATGCCATATTTTCTCAGGTGGGTATTATGCACGAGTTACTTGTGCTTGTTCGATTTGTTTTGGTGTCCTTTGGTATTGAATCTGCTCGTTCGTTTTTACGTTTTTTGGTCCTGTTTCTTTAGTTGTGCGCATGAAGTAAAAGCATCAGCAACTGACCTTCCACCCAGAGTTAAATGTTTTTACGGATTAATTTAAAGTTTGGTATTGTATTGATATTTGTCAGGATTTTGTTTTCTTTCTCTAGTTTTTTACTTGATTGTACAAAGGGTCGCGCTGGGTGGTGCTTCGGATCAGTATCCGCACAGAGCGTGTGTGTGCGTGTGAAGTGGAACCTTTTTAATCTAATTGGATGTTTTCTTGCCAGAGTCATGCAGGTCTATTCAACCTCTGTATAGTGGTTCTTGTTGCGGTAAACAGCAGGCTAATTATTGAGAACTTGATGAAGGTTAGCTATCTTCTTTATTCTTTATTGGAATTTGCATATTTCCATCATCTCCACTTTGTCTTATCGTCTTTCTTTAGAAACACACATTTCAAGTTTGAATTTATTTGGGAAGTGTAGCATTACCATGCATTGTTTTGGCTATCGTGACCTTTCAATGCTGTGGATTTGCAGTATGGTCTACTGATAAGAGCAGGATTTTGGTTTAGTTCCAGGTCATTGAAAGATTGGCCACTTCTTATGTGTTGGTAAATTTCTTGCAGCACATAAACTGTTCATTTTAAGATTTATCTGTTATTTTTCTGTAACAAGCGCTACAAATTTTTTATCAAGGTGCCATTCTTTAATTGTGTTCTCTCAATTTGCAGCCTCACTCTACACTGTTTTCCTCTCGCTGCCTTTGTGGTTGAAAAGCTGGCTTGGAACGAACTTGTATCCGGACCAGTAAGTAGTTATGTGAATGACATTATATTGCATTTTTTATTTGTACAATGGAAGATCAAGATTGAGGTATTTGTTATTTGAATTTGTATCACCTGCTAACCTTGAAATATATCATTCTAAGCACTCTGCAGCTAGTTTTTATATGCTTTTGGCAGTATCTTCTCTTATTAAAGGCTGTTTGATTTTCTCCAAAATAGATGTGAAATAAAAGCAAGGCAGTTAAAATATCTATTTGAGTGTTTAGTTGATGTGAAATAGTTGCATCAACATTAAATTGCCACATATTAGTTTTCTAAACCATTTCTTTCACAAAATTGTTGCAAATTTAGTGCAACCAAATTCCACTTTGGCACATTTGCTGCGCAAGTATTTGAATTATGTTTCGCCCGGGGGCGGAACCGGCTCCAATTTTGAGGGGGGGATTTTAATATAAAAATAATAAAAAAAATAAAAAATAAGTAAATAATTAAATATTAAAAATATTATATATAATATTATGAAAAGTTGTTTTAAATTTTTTTTAGCTTTATATTTGATTTAAAAAATTTTTTAGCTTCCAAATGCAAACTAAATGTCTATCAAAATCATTACCATATTTTCAGCCACAAAAAAAGTAAAAAAAAAAAAATATTTCAAGAACATGAAACAAATATACATAATTGAATTCTTAATCAAATCCAGAGATTTTTTGTGCACTAATTAA